>VWZG01006793.1:1671627-1828695 GCA_013396735.1 Grallaria varia
CCCTTTTTTTTTTTTTTTTTTTTTTGTCATAAGATTTCATCTGCATAAAAGGTTTGTAGGATCAGCAGGTGCCGGATGTCTCCTCGCCTGCGAAAGCCAGATGGTTTCAGCTCCCGCGCTCTCTCCTCCGCTCCCGTGGCGTGGGGAAGGCGACGGGGACCCCGGGGAGCCCCTCAGATGCTGAGGTCGGTGCTGCACTCCTTGTACGGCCGCCTGCGCTGCTCGGGCGGGTGCCTGCGGCTCTGCTCGTGCTTCCAGCCGGGCTCTTCCCTCTCCCGGTGGCCAAGGCGTTCCTCCCTGAGCCGTCTGTCGGGCGACCTCTCCCTCCGGCGGTCGGAGGACTTGGCCCGCCGCTCGAGGGAGTTCTCTCTTCTCCGGTCGGGTGACCTCCTCGGCTCTGTGAGTCTCTCCAGCGACCGCCGCCGGCGGCCGGGCGACCGCTCTCTGCGCCTCTCGGGGGAGAGGTCTCTCCTCCTCTCGTGTCGCTCCCGCCTCTCCAAAGTGTTGTCAGCACTCCTTGTCCCTTCCCTCCGCTTTTCGGGAGACCTCCTCTTCTGCCCGTTCACCACCGCCCTCTCCGGCTGCCTCTCGTGCCTCCTCTCCGGCGACCTCTCCATCCTCCTGCCTGGCACGTGGTCGTTGGTTTTAGAAGTCCCATTCCAAGTGTGGTGTTCGCTGGGATGTCTGCTAAACTCTCTGCTGCCTTTTAGGTCTCTAACGTAAGTCCGCTTGTCCCCATGTTGTGATGATTTGTGAAGGTCTGGTGGATAACTGGACTCCGATGATGGGTGCTGCCGTCGGTCGGATGGCGCGGGTTTCATTTCCGATACATTTTGTGAACCTGTGGCGGGACTGTTCCTGTCACTGCTGGGGTCTGAAAGAAAATAACAGCAAAGCGTTTGGTACCGATGCCTTCCGCGGCGCCGTGACACCACTTAGCACTCTTCAGACTTCATTAGTGACAAAAACAAACAACTGTTAAAAGCAGTCAGCGAAGGCTAACCCAAGCTTTTGTTAATTTAACTGCGAACAAGGAGAGTTACAGGTTAGTACTGGTGCTGCTCTGATCGTTAGCCATGTTTTGGTCCAAGCTGATATCATCTTTATGCTCTTCTGGCCATGGGGCATTTTACATTTTCCCCAAGCCCAATTCATAGTGTTTCAGTAACGCTACTTTCTTTCCAGTGGAAAAAAAAAAAAATTATAGTTCAGGTGGTTGGCTGGGTTTTTTTAATAGTTTCCAATAAGGAAGGCCATTAGGAAACAATTTGAGTATTTTAAGTCATTGTAAAGAACAGCCTTCCAGGTGTGGGAGGCCGTGGTTCAAATCGCAGAAAACGTAAAGAAAATAGAATTGATTATTAAGTTTTCACCTTGTAAAATAACATTTTGAAGGTGTGAGAATTAGACTGTAATCATGCAATTTCCATTTCATTTAAGACATCACTTAATCTCACTTAGTTCTACCATGTTATGAGAAGTCCTAGGGTAGATTTTGGTTTTGCCACAATGATTCAAACAACGATGACAGAAGTTATGATTTTTTCATATCAAAGCAATGGAAAGATATTGTAATATGTAGAATGGCTTTGATTCAAATCTAATCTCCAGTTCATTATTTTTATGTAGTATTTGAGGTAAAATAGAGCTGAGCTACTTCTGCAAGACAAACTGCAAGGCAGAAGTAGAAAAACAACCCACAAACTAAACCCCAGCCCTGCGCTGCAGCTGAGCTACAATTACTCCTGTCATTTGCAACGGATGTTTATGAATGATTCATTACAAACACGAAAAACATTAAAGTAGCTGCGCTGCCTTAATGCAAGTGCTGCTTTTATTTGCTTATGTCTTTCTTTTTTAGAAGCACCTCCTGCATGGCAGCTCGGCCGGCTTGAGCCCCTTTCTGCTGCTGGCACCCAGACACCCTCTTCGAGGTGGACTGTCCTGATGGCAACAACTGAAAACCTTCACGTACACTCGTGGGGACTGATTTATTTTTTTTTTCCTCTCTTTTTTCCCCTGTCTTCCCTCCCGCCAGCCAAACTCTCTACGTGCCCATTCCTCCTGCCATCAACGCCAAGCATCTCCCATTTGACGGCACTTCCATTCCTGAGCTCGGGAGGGTCGGCGTGCGCGTGGGCTCTGGATTTTGTGATTTCCAGGCGAACCCCGTGTGTGGCGACTCACGTGTGGGTGTTTTTGCCTATGGGCATTTTTCAGGCAGCAGCTGGGGACAGGCACCGCTTTTCCGCGGCCGTAAGCACGTGGCTTGCAGCAACCTGGCTAATCACACAAGGTACAAGCGAGGCTTAAACGTGTCCTGCGGTGTGTGTACTTACAATTCGGGGGACGCAGGGTGTTCGGGATGAATTGCTGTACATATAAAATATAGCGAAGCGGAAAGCAATGTGAGGGAATTAGGCCACAGCACAAAAAAACACCTAGTATTGATTTTAGCTACAAACCGTAGTTTGATTATGGCCCATAAGGTAGAAGCAAGACTCCCCGAGCTTGTCATTTCTCATACATGCAGCGATATTAGGAGGTATCATCGCTGAGGAAGGAAGAGCCCAGCACCAAGAAAAGTAAGAGAAAGAGAAAGAGAAAAGTAGAAAATTTAGATTCCCTATAATAAAGATGAAAGAAAGAAAAAATCTTCATATTTTATCTTAGAATAAAGAAAGTTTATTTTTCCAGTCAGATTGTCTAGGCTTCACCCAAATATAAGGCTGCAAAGACAGCAGTTGTTATTATTGTGACATAAAGAGACATCTAAGAGGTGATTCAATAACCCAGACAACGAGAGCATCCATTCTAAAAGACAGCTGGAACAGCGACACAGAATGTCATAGAAAAAACATTAACAATCAAACAACAACGAAAAATAAAGTCCACCAGAGACCACAACATTAAAAATAAGTACAAAACTCATTACAAAAATATACAGCCTCATAGAGAAGCACGTTCCAATTGAGTCAGAAAAATATTGGAACTTAACATTATTAGAGGAACCATTTGCGACTGCAGCGAACAGAACAAAGAGAGGAAGGAGTCCCAAATGTTACAAGGATATTCTTTACAGTAGTGCAGCCCCTGTATATTAAATCCTTGCTTGGAGAACGAGCGTTTAGTGGTTAGCATTAGCCAAAAGAAAATTGGTGGTGGATTTCCATCCTCAGTGCAACAGACATATGCTTTGAGAAGTGAAGCACTTAATTTACAGGGTAGTTATGCAGTCTAGCATATGATACAGTACTGTACATCCAAAGGAGCATAGGAAAAGACAAAAGTAGAAAGAACATTACAGAATTTCAGTGCCGTCATTGAACCTTCCCGTGTGCTATTTATATTACAGAAGTGTAAACCCACAACTTCCCTTTCGTATCGTTCAACACTTCAATTGTTTGTTGGTTATACTTTGAATTGGTCGTTTTAAGTTAAGTAATGAACAGACTGAGCAGAAACCCTCAAACACAGTACAGTAAATGAAAGGAAAATCTAGTTCATAAATTGTGCAGAAGGGTTTTGTTTCTGGTGTTAGGACATGGAGAGAATGAAAAACACAGAACTTACTGACACAGAAATAACCCAAATAAGGGAAGGAAAGTGTAAAGGACATCCCTTCAATCATCAGTTTCTATAGAAACCTCAAAGACCTTTGGTTGGGAATAGCCCTCCATCGAGGGCACAATATTTGACAATTATCTCAAATAAATAAGACATAATTATAATATTAAATAGTGTGCTAAGTTAAGCCACCCAGCAATCCAACCTCCAGGGGAAGAAAAGGAAATCTAATGCAATTCTTAGTAAGAAACAAGGACTGACTGTTTCCCCCAAGACAGACACGAGAGCACCTTTTCATAACATCCTCACCTTTTCAGACCTTACAAATTAACTAGCTGAAACCAACAGACAGTTTAAGGGGAGAGAAAAGGGCTCAGGAGGCCAAATCAATATATTTTTTGCAGTAAAGCTTCTTTTCTTTTCCTTCTTTTTCTTAAATAACTTTATAAATATTTACATAAATATTAAGGAAAGGCAAAAATCTCATAAGCCATCTCGGCATTCATGTCTATGGATACAGACAGGAACTAAGAGAAAAACCTAACAAAAAGAAAAAAAAAAAATCACTGCTTCAGAATAGCAACTCGGGATCCCAGTTTTTGCATTGATTAGAAGTAGAGACCTATTTGAAACAACAATTCAGCCGCTGAGAAACAGTTTGGCACAGTTCAATGACATTCCTTGTTTGGCCGGACAAGACAATAAGGTTGTTTTGTTTTGTTTTGTTTTCCTCTCTGATCACCAAAAAATACTGCTATGATGATCTTGCCTTACACTGCGCCCCAAGTCCATGGAAGCAAGCAAAGGATGGAATGTGTAGAAAATTCAGTACAAGCGAGGCAATTATATGTTGCAAAGGTTGGTAAGACACTGGTGAGAAAGGAAAATAAAAAAGAATTCCCGCTTCAGATCTTGAGACAAATCATTCATGGAGTGATGCCAGGGAAGAAAGGAATGTTTTCATAGTTTGACCCACCATATTCTGGGACAGAGCCATCTCCACGTTTCAGAAACAGGCGGACCTTGCGGCCACCGTTTTTAATCAGTTCGATGGCCCGAGCGTGCTTCATGTTCTTGGTGGTTTCTCCGTTGATCTCTAAGATTTCATCACCGATCTGACAAGGCAACAGAAAGAGTCTAAGGTTAGAAACAAGTCCCCACGAGGGTCCCCACCAGCACGTCACAAGACAATGGTCACAGCAAAGGTGGAACAACTATGCACCAAGTGATGCTAAATATGCCCAACTCCTTCCAGTGACGGTCCACAAAAAAACAGTGTGCAGGGGCCTGGGAGACACGAGGACAGTGGGGAAAGCTGGAGGTATCAAAATATTACATTGCCGTTCTGCAAAACCACATTGAAATACAGTGTCGCTCAATAGTAACAGCAGTGCTAGAACTGGTGCTATTTTATTTAGTTTTGATTATTTATAAACACTTCAAAGTGGTTGTTTGTTTCAGAGGCCGCTGCAACTGGGATGTTCACAGAGCTTTTTCAGGTCTGGTTCTCACTTGGATACTGACACTGCTACAAACCAGCAAAGCTGCTTTTGTAAATATAATCATTTATCAGCAAAGAAAACAGGGCTTGGGAGAGCTTGTCAAAGCATTGACTTCCACAGGGCAGCACTGATCTTTCATCATACTTTTATCAGCAAAAATTTTGGACCCACAGAGCCGCCCCCAGCAAAAGAATTTTGAAAATGCCCTTCACATGACATATCTGGAGGAGAGAAAGACGCATGTGGGAAACTTATAATGCCTTCTCTAACAGAGGAGCAAGGAGTACATAAAACATGGCAATTTAATTTTTCTGTAGGCATTTACCACATATGCCCTTGTTACAATGTTGGTAATTTAGCTGATATGTGAAGCTAACAGTTAATGTTAATCAAAAAACTACATTATAATTTTGTAACCCATAGGCTACATAGATGCTCTGTCCCTTCTCTGCCCAGTAGCAGGCAGACCGTGGCTATTACATTTTCCTTGCTACACGTATCCCTGTTAGGCTTTAAAAGACAGATTATGTATTAGAATCTGGATAGCAGTACTGGAGGAAGGGGGTGAAGTCTTCCAAAGAACACACGCTGCTACAGACTGCATACAAAGAGTGACAGATGCCATCGACAGAAGTAAATAGGAACCACTTCCAGTTAACATTTAATTTCCCTTTTAGCTGGCACAGCAGAGGAGAGAGGCAGAGAAGTCAGCTAATTCCAAAGAAACGTGTTTCTGAAATCAGGTTGTGCATACCCTCATTTTCCCACATCTCTCAGCTGGACCATCCTCCGCGAGCCGCAGCACGTACAGATCCATGTTATACTCCCGGCCACCTCGCAGGCTGAAGCCAAACCCTTTGGCTCCTCTTTCCAGCTCTACAGTGTAGAAGTCTTGGTCCTGCTGGAGAGAAGACAACAAATGTCCAATTGAACAGAAAGCCAAATGCTGCTCTACCCTCATTTTGAAATTATTCAACCAATCAGCATTATTATTTTTGTTACTCATAATCAAAAATAGACAATCAGTTGAATTTTCACACACAGTTTAGGATTTGCTGCTTCCTCAGATCCCACTCAGCAATTTGGAGTTCTGTCTGTGGTCTGTGAAGGGCTCTTGGTGGGGATGGGCTTGGCCATGTCCTGTGGTGCATTTTTGGGCACCTCTGTTACAAAACACCTCCCGTGCCCAGGGCAGAAAGGTCTTTTCCTGGAGGGTTGCTGGTGTTCTGCCAACTGCATGGAAGGCAGGGGCAACCCTGCTTCCAGTGCCAGGCTTTAGGGAAATGTCTAAAGTGACATTTGTGGGGTGAGTCTGTGCCATGGCGCTGGCTTTTCCTTTTTGTTACATCATCTATTCCTTTGCAAGAAGCTCAGAAGCCTGAGCATTGTTTTTCACAAATGCTATTACGGGCATGTTCTAGAGTCCCTAATAGAAGAGCTTACTTCTGGGGTGGCCAGTGGCAAGGAAAGTTAACAGTGAGATAGATAATCTCTCTAATAAGATGCCATCTGTGCGAGCTGGAACACTCCAGCCATCGCCCCTTATTAAGTTTTCCTCTTTCTTGTCCTCTGAATTTATCATTTGCACACAACAGTACTTTCTGGAAGAGGCCCCTCACAATATACAATTCAATAAACAAACACATAAATTATTACTGCCCTAAAAATGTCAGCTTTTTTCCTTTATTTTTTTTCTCCCTCCAAGTCTTGATGAGAATGTGTTGGAAATGTTTCTCAGCTGAAACAACAGCAACACATATTAAGAAACTAATCAGCGAATTCCTTTTTTTTTTTTTTTTGAGCAAACAGAACTGAGGGAGAACAGCTTCTCAGGAGGAATTTTCAAGGGAAATATTTGAACACAGCCAGCCCTCGAGCAGATTTGAAACAACAGTCTGTGGTAAACAAAACAATTAGAGAGGTACTCCTTACCTGTGCTGCTTGGGGTGGTTTGAAATCAAACTGGGATTCCTGCTTTGGTTTGGTGTTGTTCCTGCTGTAATGGATGAGAGAAAGAGGGAGAGAAGAAAAATACAGCTCATGGGATGTGAAGGTGATCAAGGAGTAACCAAAGAGAGAGCATCTCAAGATGCCCTCCTCAAGGAAAACAATCTGACCTGGTCTCCTGTGGTATTTGCTGAGGAGTATGTGTGGTTGTGATTGTAGCAATTTTTTCTGCATTGGTCAATAAAGTAGCATTGGAGGATTCTGCAAAATAGATTTTGGTTTTTTTATTACGAGGGAAGACCATTGTCTATTCACTGAAAGAAACAAAAGTTTTGCAAAGGCATTTCACTGGAAAGCATCACTATGTTGTTTTTAAAGAACTTGAGATGGGCTCAGATTTCTCAATTCCCCAAATTAACATAGTAATTATGTATATGAAACTGTACACTCATTTGGGGGAAAATTAGGAAATGTGGATTGGAAACCCCCCTTAGACACACTCAATGAAGATCAACTTGTGAAGGAAGGGTTGAACAATGTTTTGTCTGTTGTCTAATGCCATGAATTCCAATCATTAAAGTCTCTAAATATGGTAGGTTGGCTGGAATAATTTTACAGTAGCTATAACTATTCCAGGGATTATAAGCTTATCAGTCCTTCCTCCATCAGCAACTGCAATCTTCAGCAGAACTGAGACATGGCTTTTATCTAATACCTCAAGGTGATACTGAATGTGGCTAAAATCCAAACTTACTGAAATCTGCCTTTGAAATACAACCCACTACCATCTGAAAGCTGCAGGCAGGGACGTGGAACCACCTGCACCAAAAGCATCAACAGCACTGGGTACCACTTACAAAAGGGAGCACAAAGAGAATACAGAGAGCAGGAGTAAGCCCCAAACTCAATTTCTGTGTAAATGACCTATTTCTCTAAGCCTGGCAGGAGGTGCTTCAAGGAAAGGTCCTCTCTCCTGCTTCCCACAAGCTGCTGTAGACACAACTGCAAAGTGATTACCCAGGTGTCACTCAAGAGTGTGGCAGGGCAAAAAGTCATTCTGAAGCTGTACCAAAGACTTAAGCAGGACCAGAGTTAACCCCAAACTCATTTAAAATTCTGCCTAAAATGTCAATGCCAATAGCCAAATATTAGCAGCACAATTTTGGGGGAAAGACCTGGAACTCCTGGGTATTGAATTTAACACATTTTCCAGAACTACATACTGTATCAATCCTAAACTGAAATTAGTACTGAAGAGTTTCAATTGCTGAATTGCTCCAGAAATCAGCGGTGCCCAAAAACCCTTTGTCTCCCATGGGAGTCTGAACTCAGAGGAAGTCTCAGGTAGGTACATGATTAATCACACAAATGTTGAACCCCTGGTTGCACACAGAGAATGATGGGCACAGTCAAAAGAAACACCCACTCATCAGGTACTGCAGTCCCAGCTAAAGCAACTGCAGTGACAGACAGGCTCCTCTGTGGAACAGCTCTGCACACAGGAGCCCCCCACTCTGTGCCTATACCCCTTGTAGCCAAGAGATAACCACAGGTGACAACTACGAAATAGTGACCATGATCCACTTTTCAAGATCAAAATCTAAACTGGATGCACAATCACTGAGGCAACAGTTACAAAAACTGGATGGAAACATCTGGCTCTCCAACATAAAATTACAAGGTCCTCTACCCTGCCCTTGTTTGCCTCTTAAGCTCCAGGCATCCGGTAATTAATTTTATTGACTATGGAGAAATCTGCCATTATTAAACAGAGTCCAGCTGTAATACAAAATTGCAGCAGTGGGAGGGTTTTTGCCTGAATTAAGGAGCGGAGGTGGTCATGGGCTTACTTGGTCCTGGGAGTTTAATTTGCTTCATGGATTTACTTTAATTGTGGAGAAATTTAGATAAGGGGAAGGTTTTTCCTTTCTGTAGCTACTTGCATGTCAAGGGAAACTCAGGAAAAGGGAAAGAGAAAAAGAAGCCCCACTTGTTTTGATGGGTGTAACACGAGCAGAGCCCCTTTGCCTGCAGTGCTGTGCCCACGTTAACATGCCCAAGCTCTCAGCATATGGAGCTGTAACATCTTCCAGACCAGAGCTGGCTTGTGTCCAGTGGCTCAGAGGGCAAGAGAGGCTCCTGAGCCTGCCTGCACTTCTCAGGTTAGGCACGACCAAAACAGACCCTCGTGATGCTGTGCCACTGACAGCTGGCTTGTGTGAGAAGGAGGCATCCTTACGTGTGGTTACACTGTGAGATTTTAAGATATAATTCTGTTTATTTTGCAAAGATGCCTTGACGCTGGAATCTGTCTCCAACAGACGAAGGCCCCAAAACACAGTTAAGAGTTCTGTATTCATCCAGAACAAAAGCCTCTGGAATCATCCACAAATATTTGGAGAGCAGATGTAGTTGGGCTTCAAAGAGAATGGAAGATTCCTACCCTTTAGTAGGTCGCACTAATAATACCAAGCAGAGCAACAACACACCCTTGGTACAGATGTATCTCCACACCACTGTACTGCATCTATCTTTAGCCCACCCTGTCCCATGAGTCAGGACTTGTGCATAATTTTGCTAGTTTTTGTAGACGCTGGTTCAGGATGTGTGCCAACCACCATGCTAAACTGGAACAGAACACAGCCAAAAACATCATTGGTGCAATTAAAACTGCATGTTTCTAAAGCCTACATATTTCATTGATTCCTTGCCCTGTTCTGCCCCAATTCAGTTGCCAATTAAATGCCTAATCTAAGCTTGTCCTTTTCCAGCGTTCTCTACCCTTGCATCAGCTGGACTGCAGACATAATCCTGCAGTGGTCTGTGGCAATTTGTGCAAGGCTTATTACCAAGCAAAAACTCTTGGTGTTTTTAATAATGTTAGAAGAGATTAGCAGTGTGAGTTTATTGTGAGTTTCGTGACGCGCCTTAGTTTCATGTTTATCGGACAAGTGGCTTCTGATTTGTGCTCCCCCCTCCCTGAAGCACACAGACCCTTTATATTTGCCCCAAAATGCACTCAGAAGGCCACAAAAAGAAAACAATCAAGAAAAGCACACAAATACATCAAAAAGCAAACAACACTGAGACCAATTTTTTGTATCTCATGGGGGTTTAGAGCAAAGCCCTCGGGAATTTTGAGAGTGTCGGGTCTTACTGGCTTTTGGAAAATAAATGAGGGAATACTATACAAATTTGGCAATCTGACTCGGAATTCCAAAGTGCCAGTAAATAAAAATACTTGAAGCCTATATTGCTATGAGAGCAGAGTTGACTCCTTCCCTAAGGAACAGCTTTCCATCTTCTCTAGGAACACATGATGTCACTCACAGGTACATGATTCCCTAACCTAAACAATTTACATGGTATTTGGGACACATAATTGTATTAACAAGACTGGCTGAGCATTCATGCCAGGAGGTTATATTCTTCTTAAACCATTCAGAATTTGTTTATTTCTCTGGTGGTTTTGCCTTTAAAAAAATAAGCTCTTTTAATAAATTCACCTTCCTTGATTTTTAAGAGATGCTAAAATACACGTAATGAACAATTCTTCTCCCAGTTTATCTCCCAAAAGTGGCATGCACAGGCCAGCTCTGATGTTAGCCTGATTCACAGCCATTTTATTATTCATGAACACCTAATTTGCTGCAAGCAGCAGAGGATCATATACCATTTGACCTGGTACCTACTAGACAGTAGGAAAATAAAGCATTTGTGCAAAACAGATCATCTTAAACAGAAACAATTTATAACCAGATCATTTTTCATCCTTGTCTATTTTTATCCTGTAACAAAACACAGCAAAATCATGCTCTGTGGGGCAACCAAATCCATGTTTCAGATGAGAAAGCTCAAGAGTTAGTAAGTACTGAGTCCTTCCCATTGGAAATCACATCATCAAACATCTTATTCTTTTTTTGCAGGTACTAGGTTCACTTCCTCAACATTTCTTTCAAACCTAATCACACTTTATCCACATTTAAATGTAAATAATGTCCTGTACCACTCTAAGGAATGCTCGTTAGCACTGTACCTGAGTCATCAGATCTTATACCCATGGACTTAATTTAAAAGGAGAGCAATGTTAAAAGGTTTCTACCTAAACAAGATTTCACTACAAACCCATCAATGGCAAAGTGGGACAATAAACAAATACCTAAGAATTTAGAACCACAGCAATTTTAGCTCTGCTGCAGATATTTAACAAGGTTTCTGCTCTGTTCCTACTTGGGGGTCAATCTAGGGATCAACTTAATGAGACTGACATATAACACAGATCCTTATTTTTATTAAATACTTCAGTGACCCGTAACCAGTACCAAGTGTCTGCTTATTATTAGGGATCCTGCACGTTCCCTCGGATTTGGAACAGTGAGATCCTGTCTAGGGTAACTCCTGCAAGGTTTGGCTGCAGGCATCAACAGCTCCAGAGCCATCACCATTTACACAGCCATTTAAAAACGTACTGAGCTCCCTTCCAAAGCAACTTCCTGAGAATAAAAACAAATCTGCTTTTCAAACAGCTTAAAACATGTCAAAGTGTTTATCCCTTTCTGTTATCTCTTCACTCTAGAGCCTGCTTGTGTCTATACAAAGCTTTGGGGATCCCACATACTAACAAGCGATTCCCAAATATTCTAAAGCTGCATCATTAACCCAAGGATCAAATCAAAGTGTACCGAGTCAAGCAACAAATTTATGGCAGATCATATTAAGGAGATATGCAGAATGGAATATTATTTCTTTGAATGTCGAATCAGCACTTGCCTGTTTAAAACCACCTATTTCTGTAAAAAGAAACAAAAAACCCAAAGCTACGGAAGACTCACAGCCTCCCTCACTGCCAGCTCCCAAAGCGGGAGTGGAAATTGAGTCCCCCATGACTCTGCTGCTCCTACTGTCTCAAAAAAGCCCGGGAACAAAACCAAGAGGGTCAGACAAGACAGCAGGAAACATATACTTTACCATCTCCTGGAATGATGCGCAGGGTGACGGTGTTTCCCGCTTCCTTAATGAGGTTGACGATGTCTGAATGCGACTTGTTGGTGATGGAGCACCCATTGACGGCCAAGATCCGGTCGCCTACTTTCAGCTTGCCACAGCGGTCGGCGGGACTCCCTTCAATTATCCGACCTATTTTGTGAGGCATGGCCACACATGCATTTCCCGCTTTTGTATTGGTTTGGGGGTTGTTTTTTTTTTTGGTTTTGGTTTTTTGGTTTTGGTTTTTGGTTTTTAATTGTTTACAAACGTGGGAATATGGTGAAGGGGAAAAGGAGAAAAAGGGTTGAAAAGGGAAAGAGAAGGTTAAGGGTTAATTAATTAATGCATCAAGCAAAAGTTATTATAGGATAGCTTTGCTGCCAGTGTTCAAAACATTGGCAATCAACTAGTATGTGCGCATAACGCTTTACTTCTTCCACAAAAAGGTGTTTTGTTAATCACTCAAAACTACCCCCGCCTAGATTTCTGTTAATAAATGATGAGATTTTTATTGACTACAACTGCACTCAGCAGCCCCATACTAACCCAAATCTGGCCTTATTTTTGAAGAAAAAAATTGAAAACTGTTAGCAGAAAACTCAGCCTTCCTTCTCCAAGATTACGTCGGCGTCAGCCTCTCTGGTCCTTCCCTAAGCCAACTGCTGCTCAAGCTTCTGCCAATGTTTTGTTCTTTCTCAATTTAGAAAGACAAAATTGTTCTAGGCCTAGGAGGGAGCGCGGCTCCCTTTCTACCACACGGACCCACTCTATCAGCGCTGCATGGGGAAGCAACATGAAACATGGTTTCTCTTCCATTGTGAACAAAGGTACTACCAGGGAAGGCACAGGACCACTACAGATGGGCCAAGACTGACAAAGGTAACTTGTTTGGTGCAGGCATCCACCTCAGCCTCTGTTAACCCTTCCCCTTTTATGATCTTAGATGGCACCAGGGTGGGAACAGGTAAGGAATAAGGACCTCCTCATATAAATACCTCTAAAACCACACACAAAACCATTGAGATGTCTGACACACAGAACAAGAGCACTTTAGGATGAATGTATTTTGGAGACAAATTCTCCTCCTGTTCCAAAAACATGGGGGTGTCCGTAACATGCAGAATTGGGACAAAGAGGACACACAACATCACTCAAATAAATCCACTGGGCTTTTGTATTGCTCCTTTACGTGGGCAAGAGGCCCTGAGGCACACAGCACGTGATTAAAACCATGCAGTAAGAGTGGCCGTCTCATACTTTGCACCCATAATACATTCACTCTCAAGATGCACTTTCCCATCTCTGCTGTAGTCTTTACTTGATGAGTAGTTTTAGAGATATACACTGCTGCACACATGACAACACTAGAAAGACCATAAAGAAGAAAAGGCTCAGACACGGATAAGTGAGGTTGGAAAGATGCGATGAAAACTGGCAGAAAGTGTTAATATTAGTTACAAACATCAGGGAGATTTCTTTTTTTTTTCTTCTTTTACTACGATGTTAAAGTTTCCCTTTCTGGTCATACAAAGCCCCATCCAGTTTAAAGGGTGTTTTGAGGGTATGACTCTATCCAATCCACTGAACACAGACAACAGAGCCCACACCAAAGCGACCAAGGTGGGTTTTAGAACCAGTTTGGCCCATCTCTAAATACTATCCATGAAAGAAAAAAGCTATAAAGCAGGTCCAGAGCAAGCACCAGACAGCAGAGGGAACACATCTCATGCGGAGTATTAGGAAAAAGCTGAATATACTTGAAAAAAATTAAAGGAAAAACAGTCACAGATCAACAGATCTCCATGAGGAGCCCCTGCACAGAAAACTTCCAGTTAGTGAGTATCTTGGGCTAAAGCAAACACAACTCTTTACAACCTCAGGTCAAGGCTTCTCTGCAGAAAAGAGTTAGAGCACAGTCTTCATACAGTACAAGTTATTAACACACATGTTTGCAAACACAGAAGATAAAAGCACTCCCTCTAGTTTAGACTGAGTTCGGTTTAATCTGTATTATATTACACCTATTCTGAAAGAGCAATTTCCAGCAGCAAGGACAGTGTGAGGTAGCCTGGTACCTGAGAACTGACAGAACTCAATGCACTGGCTTTCTATGAGGTATTTCCCCCCTGAAGTCTCTGCTGCCATAACTGCCCAGAATAGTGTTAGAAATCGCCTATTCTACATCAATGCCTGCAAAGGAGGTGATGCTCCCTTCATGTAAATAAGGATGTTACTGATGGCAAGAAATGCCAGAAAAAAACCCTACAAAAAAGAGGGAAAGACCACTTCTTGCACCTGCATGCCCCAGGAGCACTGAAGCTGTACTGGGAGCCTCCAGTGCATTTTGTCTGCAAACCACAGCCCTGCTCTGAGAGGGAGTGTGAAGATGGACAAGGCACGTGCTCTGTCTTTCCTTTCCCACTCCATCCCTAACGTCTGCCACAGACTAACACAAAGGGAATACCTTTTTCCACTACAAAGTTCAAATGATTTCTGACTCTGGCCCTTTTGGAGGAGATGGAAAGGGAAGAAAACAGTATGTCTGACTGGTTTCCTCCTTGCAATGACGTTTCTGCTCAAGAACAGGCAGTTCTGGGGCATACTTGCAAAACTTACACACATGTCCTTTGCAGCAAGGCCTGGAAATGGGTGTCTGACTGGCAGAAAGCCTGTCTTCAAACAGAAACCACGACCACCTCTATTAGGGCAGGACATTATGTGTGACATTGGATAAACTCCAATTCCCCCTACTCTGAAGAAATTGATTTGGGAAGAGGTGAAATGGGTCAACAAACCGTCCAGGTTTTTTAACAGTATTCTGCATTTTATGTCTCACCAGCAAGCACTATTAATTAAAACTTTCCATCTATCAGCATGCTTACTCCATAATGAGGATCAGAATAACCCTGATTGCCAAAGAGAAGTTAATCAGTTTAAGCATTACCGCTTTTAAATCAACTGGCTCGATTCCACCACCAGGAGACATATTTCATTCCACCTGCTCCATTTCTGCACTAGCAAACAGCATCGCTGGGAAGAGCAAACCCCAGAAAGGCTCTCCCAGAAAGGGAGCGTCAGCAATTGCCACTGGTGGCAGTTTTGCTCTTGAGGTTGGGATTTCTCCTTTTGCTTTTCTCGACTCAGCGCTGAACAAAACCCAGGAGGCAAACACCTACCAAGTCGTTGCCTCCGATTAAGCTATTAATTACACAAATCGGGACGCGCTCACGACTTTTAATTAAACGGATCCCCACTCGCCTCCTTGCGCCGCGGCGCCCAAAACCCGCGCCTCGTTTGGGGCGCATTTAAAAACCTCCGCGACTCACCGAACGTCGTCCCCGCCTCGGGCCTGCTCACGGAGGAGACGATGACGAAGCCGAACCCCTCGTTTTCGCCGCGGCGGATTTCCACGTCGTAGGGCTGGACCACGGTGCTGACGACGCCGCTGCCCCCGCCGCCGCCGCTGCCGATGCCGCTGGTGCTGCCGCTGCCCGAGCTGACGGTGTTGAGGGAGTTCTGGCTGCCCTGCGGCGTTCGCTTCTCCTCCGTCAGCGACGCCGGCTGGTTGCTGCTGTGGTGGGAAGAGGCTGGGGATGGGACTTCGTTCTCTGCCTTGGGAACTGGGGATGAGGGGGGGTGAAAAAAAGACTGTTTGAGGCAGGCTGTGCCGTTTAGTGCTTGGAAAGAGATCTCTGCTGAGAGAAAGGTAAAAGAAAATCATAGAATCATAGAATCAACTGGGTTGGAAAAGACCTCTGAGATCGTCAAGTCCAACCCTTGATCCAACACCACAGTGATTACTAAATCATAGTTAAAAACCTCCAGGGACAGCGAATCCACCACCTCCCTGGGCAGGTCATTCCAATGCCCAATCACCTTCTCCGTGAAGAACTTCTTTCTAATATCCAACCTAAATTTCCCCTTGCAGAGCTTAAACCCATTCCTTCTTATCCTACTGCTGGTTTCCTGGGAGAAGAAACAAACCCCCACCTGGCTACCACATCCATCACCTGCTTTAGTCTATAGATCATGGCCATATAATGGCCGAGGGCTCTGTCTCCTTTCGGATGTCACCACCTCACCATCTTCTGCATATGGCCATGCAGCCCAAACTTTTCCCTGCAGCAGCAGTGTGGTTAAACCAGTGGTGTGCTGCGTGCTTGGGTGCTGTGTGGCATTTTAAACCTGGAGTTCATTAGTTGAAAGGTGCCTCCTTCAGCTGTCACCCACTTCAGTGACATGCGCACAACTCTGTGTACAGGCACACGCTGCGAGGACAGACAGTAACATCACAGAGTCACCACAGCACCTGTGGCTTTTTAAACTCAGTGCCATCAGTTAGATAGCAGTGATTGCCTTTGATTAATGGGTTCTAAAGTAATAACAATCCCCCACAGTGGCAAAAAAACTTGTGAACCAAGGTTTTCTGGACAGAAGAACCAGCAACGATCAGCAACTGGCACAGACAGGGAAACCATTAAACACTGTTAACATTAATATTAAATGAGTGTTTAATGGCAACTGAAGTTGGAAGGGGTATTAGTTTAAAATCTAATCAGCCACCACAAGGCTTGAAGAAGTCTCAAAAAAATCACTTAGACCAGACTCTGCTCAAGTGAGGGCCAACTATACTTAATGTCAGTCCTGACAGATGTTTGTCAAGTCAGCTGTTAAATATCTCCCCAGGCAATCTATTGGTTGCAATATCGGGCTTAAATCTTCCCTGCTGCAACATAAGGCTATTATTTCTAGTGCTATCTAACAGGCATATGGAGAACATATTATTCGCTTCCTCTTTGCAGCAGCCTCTTATAGTCTCGGGGAGTTTAATACCTCCTCCCCCTTGTCTGTTTTAAGCTAAAGAATCCGAAGTTGTTCAATATTTCCTTGCAGACCATGTTTTCTAGAGCTCTCCTCCTTCTCCCTTGTCCTCTGGACTCCCTCCAGTTGGGCTCTCTCCAACTCAAACATGTCTTTCTTGACGTGCTGGACCATATTGCGCTAAGCCATCATCTGCTGGGAAACCAGGAGAGTTCCCCCCTGCCTACGTCTCAGCACGGGCGTTTTTCTTCACCTGAGCCAACCTCAGTGTAAAGCTCATGGCCCACAAGAGCTTCCCCTTCGTGACACTCAGCCTGTTCTCTGCAGCCCATTTGCGCAGCTGAGAGCAGCATATTGCACTCGTCCCTGATGAATGGCTGCCTCTGCTAATCAGGTCACCTCTCCAATTTGGTGAACCAAAATTAAGTTGAAGATCCTAAAAGCAACAACATGAAAATGGATGGTAAACAAAACCTAATCCTCTACAGTCATGATCCAGAGGAAAAGGACTTTAAAATATCCTTGGATTGAAGTCCTGCCTGCACTTAAATACTCGAACGGTGTAATAAATATATAGTATTCTACATATTAAGAATACAGGAGCATAAAATTCCCCCTGCATGAATCTCAAGACAGAGAGTACCCATTTAGGTGAAAAATCTTTTTTCTACCGGCATATGGATGACAGGAGGAACAAGGGACCAAAATTCAGGAGCAGCCTTCTCTACAAAGTTATACTGGAATTTAAAAGCCTGCAAATATAAGGTGAAAGAAGGGATTTTGAATAATTAATCCGAGAGTAAGTGTCCACATTTGAAATGATTCAGAAATAGCTCGGTCTGGAGTAACATGCCTCTGAATGAAATATCAAGAGAGATCTCCTGCATCTAAATCTTTCATGGAATTTCCAGCCTGGAGGCTGTAAAACTGCACAGAAAATCTATGCACAAAAACAACACCAAAATTCAACTGCCCTTCCCCTTCCTCCAAAAGCTCTTCTCCTAAAGCGTCTCTCACATTGGCAGCCCTTGGTCAGGAATTAGAGGCTGTCAGAGGAGAGACATTACCTGGCATTTAATCCATGATGGGAAGAAGGAAAGAAATGAGAAGTGAGCAGTTATTTAATATTGTGCAGACGGAGCTCAGTCCTGGATAAGAACACAGAGCTATTTTAGGGGTACTTTTCTAGTCCCAACTTCCACTGAGGGCTTCATTTCCAAACTGAGTGTTATTTTGATGCTCTTTAAGATCAAAGTACATTGCTGCTTATTTATCCAACGATGCCTAAACTTGAAAAGCTACGCAATATACTTTCTTTTTTCACAAGTGAGCTAAACTAAATGCCACAATTGAGCTCTCTAAAGGAATTCACACAAGAAGAGGCAGCACCCCAAAGTTACTCTCCAATATTAAGCACCTGTCATTTGGAAGGCTCATGCTCATGTCTTCCATTTTCTTTGCTATCAGGGCAATTTTCAGTCACTCATCTGGGTGCCACCAGGTGTGTCACTTCTCTCTGTGTCTTTGTCTTCCTGCCAGCTTCTTTTTTGCCCATTTAGACCCTACACTTGTGCAGTGTGTGCACAATGCCCAGCATAACTCAGCCTACAGAAACCTCTCCAGACCTAAGCAATCTGGTCTAGTGGAAGCTGTCCCTACCCACAGCAGAGGGGTTGGAACTGGATGATCTTTGAGGTCCTCTCCAACCCAAACCATTCTATGATTCTGTGATAACAAATATGCACAAATACACTCTGCACCACCAGAACCCACGATGTTTACAGTTTTCCATCCTGCAGTTAGTGGACCACATGTTGAAGTTTCTCCTGAGCCTGGGACAGCACCAACCACACACCACTGCCTTCACTCACTCTCTGCCCTTCCCTTCCCTCCTATGGACTCCTCAGCTTCTTTCCCTCACTCCTAGTTTAAGGGTGACTAGTAGAGAGCACATTTATTTTGGGAAATAAACAGAAAACGCAGGCAGTCAGCCACAGTGCTGTTGCTGCATAAGTCAAACTAAAAACTATGCATTGCAACCAAACAGCTTCTCACTTTATCAGAAACCTTCATGAAGATTGAAAAATCCAGCTGAGACTGAAAGAGTCTCAACTGGAAAGAAAAAAAAAAACCAACTTGAAATTTATTTGATCAAGAATAAAAAAGACTAGAAATAGGCAAAGGAGGAAAAATAACACCACATCCCCCGAGTCTTCCCAGTACTACAAGGAGAGACTTTTTTTTTTTCCTTTAAACCATTTGCTGAGCAGATGGGAGCCTGGCAAGAAAATCTACCCCTGCAGAGCGACACTGCAGCCTACCTGTGTAAACCACTTTGCGCCTGACGGTCAGATTGACATGACCTTGTTTGGCTGCCTGTTGCATAAGTTGGACGACAAGCTGGTGTGATTTCCCGACAACAGGTGTCCCATCCACACAGATCAGCTCATCACCCGATCTCAGGCGGCCGTCAGCATCAGCAGCACCCAGCGGTACAATGTGACCAATGTAAATCTGATGAATTAGCAGAGGAAGAGAGATGAATGAGAACCAGCTCAACAGCCAGCTGGAAGCAAGCAGCACTCGTAGTTAGACCCAGTTTATCAGGGACACGAAATTGTTGACAAAGGTCTGCTGGTCAGGAAAGTTGCTCCTGTAAAAGCAGCTCTATATGAATACAGTCATATCATGAAATTGTAATAAATTGACAGCTGGTTTCCTTAGGTAGTCCACTCCCTCTAACAACAGATAGCCCTGGGAAACTTGTTCAACCAGGCAGTGACCAGACAGGAGGACAGCTAAAAGCACTGAGGGTCTTGTCAGGGAAGCTGAGATTGAGTTACTCTTTCAGTTGCCTCTAGGGTTTACAAGCTTCGCACCACTCGCCTGTCCACCAACTCAGTCTTGGTTTATCTTCAGTGAGTTCTGTGGAGTTACTTTAAAGAGAGATGAATTCACAATCTCTCTTCCCATAAATGAGCAAAATAACTTTGCAGGGAAAACCGTGGAAATTCATGCTGCCACTATCTAGCTGTGACCTGTGCAGCACATGAAAGGCTGACACCTCCCACAGGCACTGGGTTTATGGTAAAGAAGTGTAGTGAATTCAAAGAGAGAATCGAGCAAGTAGAAAACCTGGCATTCTAAGATCAAAATACTTGCAAGCCCAATCAGGACATCCTTTTCTCAGTATCCAGGCAATTTCAGACCTATGTGTTTTCTTTTGGTTTACAACAAAAGTAGAAGGAGAGGACAAACTCATTTCCGCTATGGAGTTCTGGGGTGTTTTTCTGGAGGGAGGTGGGAAGGAGTTGCAGGATAAATATAGTCCACTAGTTTCTTTAATAGTAATGCTACAGCACTGTTCTGCACATCTGTGCTGTGATTCTGAACAATGTCACGAGTCAAAACATGATACTCACAGGTTCTCCAGGCTCATTTCCACCTAGAATCCTAAATCCAAAACCGGTTTCCTTTCTCCATAGAAAGATATCCTGCTCTTGGTAATCTGGAACTGAAGAGAGAGAAGAAAAGCTATAATTTTTAACCGAAAACTTACACCTTTATACCCAGATCAGGACTAACAGATGTACATGTGGGGGGTTCTTCTACTCAATTTTAACCTTTAAATAAGGTGGTCTTGAATTTTCAGACATAATTACAAACATTTGTACTTTTAAACACTAAAGGATTCTTATTTAAATCACTACTAAAAATAATGCAGTGCTTTCTACTTTCTAGGCATCTAACTGTGACTTGCCATTTGTTTATCAGTATACTATCTCCTTCTGTCAATATTAGCATCATTACCCAGAGCAAGAGGCTCTTTCAAATCATCGATAAATAAATGCGTACAGCAGAGAATTACTCTGCCAGAAACAATACAGCTGCCTCCTCTTTCACGGGAGACAAAAGAGCCACTTGTTGTGACTTCTACTGTTTAATTAACTTTCCCAAGCATAGTTTGCTGTCTGTCTACTAACACTCCTTCAAATAACTATGGGACAGATCCCCAGTTGCTGTAAATCAGAAGGGCTCCACTTGAAACAGTGCAGCTCTCCTGACTCTCACTTGCTCATGCAGAGGCTCTGTAAAGCCACTGAAGAGATAAAACGAGTTTGAAATATAAAAAAGCCCAACCTCACCTACTCATTAGTATGGAACACCAGCAAGGTTTTTGTAATGAATATTACATACAGTGAAGTACTAACCTTGAAGCACGGTTGAACAGTAATGTTTTATATTAACTTACTCATGCTTGCTTTCATTCCTTTTTTAAAAATGCAAAACTAATTGCTAACATTAAATCATATCAGAAGACAACTTCGGGTTCATTTAATATTTATTGGATAGTATCTGTAACACTGACTAATTTTGTAATGGTCCCCTCCCAAAATTTATAATTAATGGTAATAAAAAGCTGTTCCTTTACCAGTCAGCTGCCTATATATTCAGTAAAGAAACCAAAATATATTGTTCAGGAATCTGATTTAAATAAGCACCTCCTCAGACACAGGATGCAGCACGTTTAGTGAAACATCATCTAGTTCCCTTTATCTATGAGCAGGTTCTTTTCAACTGACACTGGTGAGCGTCAGATCGGGCCCTAATTGCATTTTGCACTCTCTGTAACTATTGTGCAAAGATTTGGGTCTAGTCTGGTGCTTTTCAATGCTAAGACTTTTGGTTAGCTCTGTTGGTCTCTCTTCAATGATTCAACAGGATTAAAATATAATATGAATTGAAGACCGGGGAATACTAAAAATTAAATGAGCAGGTGAGTGCTAAGGTACAGATGTCTGCCTTGACATTTTCATTTAAACTGGCTTTATATATAATCTTTTCACACTTTAATTACCTGCAGTTATAAACTAAAGCTTAAGACCCGTGCCCTTAGTGAACTAGAGGCTAATTTTTGTCCAGGCACAATTACAGAGCAGTCGGGCGATGAACACGCTGGGCACCTGCGTGGCTCATCTGTTCTGGCTGAAGGCAGCCTGCCCACCCTACAGACGTGTGGCACAACAGCAGAATTCAGACAGCAAATTAACTGGTGTTTGTCAGTGCCTTCAGCAAGGGGAGCGTGACGAGCAGACACACTCGGAAACGTCTCTCCAGCCCTTCGCAGGCTGGTTTGGCAAAGGCTGGCCCCAATCAATTAATAGCGTGTGTTGGATCTGTCAGAGGTAAAGTGCTTTCTGCAGAGAGCTTCAGCAGGGCCCGTTTCCTCAGCATCTCTCAACACCTTCCCATTTGTCAGCTCTCCAGTCTCACTGAAGGATGCCGTATGTCCCTCGTTTGGGTACCAGCAAGACAATTAATGCTGCTGGAGGGAACAGCAAGCCAGGCCGGCCCGGCAGTGTCAAACCAAAGCAACAAAAAAAAAGACAAGTCTATCCCCAAAGCAGCCAGTTCATTCATGAAACGCTCCTTCCACTGGAAGGATTACAGAGAGGTGGAACACAGGTACAACAGACACAGAGACAACACACACTTAGACAGAGTGAGTACAACCGAAGCAAAACTCCTTTTACCACTTTTTGCACTGGCTCTGCAGTACAGTGATTCACTGGCACAGCCCAGAACACTCATCCACCTCTGTGCTTCTCTGCACGGGCAGGTGGGACCCACTGAGGTTCCACACTGGAAAGTTATTTTAGGTTTTCCCTTTATTCAAAAGCACTTGAGAGTAGTCACTTTCCTTACTTAGAAGAGAAAAATTGTGGTGCTGAAACTGTGCAGAAAATGAATGAAAAATGGCCTCTGGGAGTCATTTACTGCATCCCTATACCTTGACTGATCTCCACCACATCTGACCCTGATAAAACGCACATAGCCTAAATGGGTAAAATTTGCCAGTCTGCTCGTCCCAAATGAAACCAGGCCATTTGGAGAGCGTTGCAAAAGCGGTAAGAAGAATTCTGCTGGGGCTGAGAGGAGGAATGGAAGGAGAGGTGAGTGACACAGCCCCGCCAACGAGCCACGTGGGCAAACCCATGGATGGAACAGGACCATGACACACCCACCCCGCCACCGCCTACGCAACCCACCGCCAGGCAGGACACAGTAAAGCAAGTACTTTGCACCTCGGTGGCTAACCTTGGTGTACGGCCCTGCCAGACTCCCTTGGTGATGAAGAGCCCCCCGCCACAGAGCAGCAATGACACCAGAACAAGACATCACAAGACACAGATACATTCTCGGCACAGTCTTACATTCTCCAAAACTCGTGGAATTGATTTCTCTCTCTCTCTCACCCTTGCTCAGTCCAGTTGCAGGCGAAGGTGACATAGCTGCAATATTAATTTTACAATTTTGCAAAGCTTAACGTATCTGCCTTCTTGTTAGTTCATTTAATTAATTGTGACTTTATGGATCATGTTAGGTTTTCATGCGTAATTTGCTAAGGTTATAACTACTATGGGTTATGACATACTAAATTTCTATCTGCATCTCTCTGCACATGCTTGTGCACATGTGGATATATAATACACACACATATGAATTTATACATTTACCCACATGCATGCAGGTATATTTGAACAATCACTTTTTTCTCCTCAGAGTAAAAATTTCTTTACGAACACCTTAAGTATACTTTTGTACAAAAAAAACTTCACCTTCATGACACAGTTTCTACATGGAAATATTTTTTCTAATGTTAAAAGAAATTCTAAATATGTGGTGATGAACAATGAACACGGTGCTTAATTAGAGGTAATTTTAATCAAACTTTCCAAGGCAAACTTTAATTTTACATGCTATATTAAAAAAAAAATAAATCTGCCCAGTGTGACCCCAGTTTCAACATACGATGGACTCAGGAATGATCAGTATGAGTTTGCTTTAATCACAGGCTCATTTGAGGCAGCAGCACTTTCAGTGACTCATAACTTGGTGAAGTACAAAAGGTTTAAGGCCCAGATTCAGCAAAGTATATAAGGACAAATCCGAAATTAAGAGTGAACAGTCTCACTGAAGCTGATGGAGAGTTTCAGAGTTGAAAAGACCTGCAATTTAGCCATAAAATCTCAGGAGATTCCATATTTGCAGGAAACTCATTTTCTAAACTCCCCCCCTGCGGGAGAATTCCCTTTTTTTTTTTTTTTTTTTGCCTTCTCCTTTTAACCAACCTTTCTGGTGGCATGGAGAGCTTCTGAATGATGGCTTCAACACTTTCTTGACAAGACGACCAAGCTGTGCCAGTGAGGTTTGGTGAGGGGGTGATGCCTTGACCAAGCCTGCCCATGACCCGTTCCCTCCCAGCTCAGCAGCCTCTGCTGCTCACACAACATTCCGAGAGCACCACCAGTACTACAGTCCTTTCCAGTAAGACTTTCCCTAAGGGCACGGACACATCTGTGTGCCCAGGAGTGTGACCGTAACTGCATGTCTACTATTAATATAATAAAAGGACATAACCCTACCCAAGGGCTTTCATTAAACACCATCTTGAAAGTCAGTCTGATCAGAAGGCGGCTGCAATTTCTGGACAGCATTTTTCTTTTCTATTTTAGGGAGAAAGTATCTAATGTTTGTATCATTGTGCAAATATTTTAAATTCTATGTAATTGCTGGTGAACGAACACTACATGCTGGGGTCAAGATTTGTTTGTTTTATTTTAATTAGATTTTGGAGGAAAAAAGTCCTACCAAACAAATTATGTGCCTGAAAATAAAATTCAAATATTAATGATGACTTAGAATATTTTAGAAGCTTTAAAAATTATCTATCGTGTTCTGCTTTCCTTTAATTAAATGCTTAAGCCCTTCAAAGGGATTCATTAACACATCTGCAATTCAGATTAATTCATTTTGTCACTGCTGTTTTGACAGATGGCCATATGTAGGATACGGTATTTTGCAAAGCAATCAGGCCACATGAGAAAAATTTGACAACAGATTGCACTAATCTTTAAGGAAGTTTAATAATACATTGAAAAATAAAATGCATATTATAAAAATATATTTCAATAAAACAGTGTGAGGTTTCAGAATTGCGGTTCTCTGTGAAGCCATTCAATTGCTGTCCCTCTCACTGAGTGCCCTTCATGGATGTCACTCCTGGTTCTTGGAACACCTTCAGTTTTCAAACCTTAAGGGTTCGTCCTTCTCTCTGATTCACGTACACAACTCCCACGGGCAGCAATGAGTTACCCAGAACGAGGAGCTCAGGCAGCTAAAACTCAGCACCAGCAAAGAGTGCATTTGTTATCGCCACCCAATGATCTGTTTCACATTCGCTCAGCACAAAGCTGGCTATTCTCAAACGCCTTAATCCAGCAAAGACTGGCAACTCTGGGCCAGATTGCAGCAGAGCGTTTGAGCTCAGCCTCAGCCTTAAAGCATCCCAGGCCCTTTGGGTTTACAGCTTGACAATAAGCTGCCTTGGACTGGAGCCCAAGCACTCAGCACCTCGCAGGGCTGATCCCTGCACCCCGGGGGGAACACGTGAAGGAACTTTAACCCACATTTGTGGAATAAAATTGCAGCTCTCATCTGCTGCCACTCAGCCAGAGTCCAGACACAGTGATGGAGCCATTGCTTAGCAATGCCTTATTAATTCTAGCTTAATTTTTCTTGGGTTTTCTTTTTTAAATTATTATTATTCCCCTAAACAGGGAATGTCTGTGGCTTTCTCCTAAAGAATTGGAGTGCTTCATGATATTAAAATGCATTGGGTAAATCAAAAAAACACATGCTTTTAACACAATTATGGGTTAGTTGGCACTTTTGAACCTAATTCTGCTCTACCAATGGCTTCAGTGAGACAGGTCACATAAGGCAAACACAGTCTTTTTTTAATGAAATACTGATCCAAAGACAACTCAAACAAAGGAAGAATGCATTTTACCAATTCTGAAAAATTAAAATGTTGCCTGTGCTTTCCATGTCTACATTCTTATTATTAATGTTAGTAACAGTGGGATGCACTCCCAGCAAAAAAGACAGTAGGTGTTCATTATAGATTCAGTACTTCTTAGAAATATTCCAGAGACGATGAATTCATATATTGAATAAAACCTCCTTATATTATTATTTGTAGATGAAAAAAATCTTTCTGGGCTGGGGCTAATGAATTCATCTTCTTGTGTCAGCTGCACTTGAAAAATTGCACTATGTTCTCTTTATGCGCAACAATTTCACAAATGGTAAAAAATAAAACACTTAAGATGATCTAATGCTCTAAAAAGTCTGTCTTTTTAAAATCCATGATATACTTCAACATAAAGGGTCATTGCTGCTTTTCAGTCCACTTGTTGGGGGTTCAAAACCCTGCCTCTCAAAAGAACATTTTATAACCCTTTTCAGGCTTTTTAAAATTTAAGGCTAGAGATCAACAGAGGGCAAGCCCTGGCCTGGGTGGCTGAGAGAGCTGAGCTGGGGCTCCTCGGTCAGTGGGGGCTTTCAGCACCCACCAAATGCCCGGTCACTGGATTTATCAGCCACCCCCAGCACTGGCACTGGGGTGGCATCTTCCTGCTATACATTAGATATTCATTTATCTCATCTTCTTCATTTGTCGTGATGAAATTCACACCTTCATCAGAAGATTGCAGAGAGAGTCCCACCTAGCACCCCATGGATGTCATGGGAGGTGTTAACCTCAGACCCAAAGCCAAAGGGAATGAGCGCTCAAGCAAAGCAAAAAGCAATGATCCAACTGTACCCTCCACCAACCAAAGGCAGCACTGGAGTTCAACCGAACTGCACGTGGGTAAGAACATGAAGAACAACACAAGTGGAGCAGACAAACAATGAAACTGGAGTCTCCCATCACAAGTTCCGGTGCTCCGTGTCAGCAGAGCTCCTTCTGAGTGACCAGAGAGCCACACGGTGCCTGTGCAACACAGGGAACTGAGCCTCAAAGGGACGATTGAGGTTCATAACAAAGGGAAGGAAGGAAACACAGTGCCTCCTCCCGTGCTCCCAGGGCAGCAGACCCAGGGTTCAGCTGCAGACCACAACCTCCATTTATGAGACAGGTAAGAAGTGAGGAAGGAGAAGGAACCGACCACGGATATCTAAATAAAACCACCAGTCACACTATGGGATCAGACCATGACAGGGGACAGAGCATGTCCAACTCCATTTTTCACTTATCTTTCCTGTTTTTCTTCACATTTCATTACGCACAGCAAAGCCATGTCACTAGCTAAGAGTGCAGGTTAATCCCCAGGGAATGTCCTTCACTCCAGCTTAGAGCTGGAAATTTATAGGCTTTTGGACACTTCAAGCAGCACAAGTTTACAAGTTGACAAGACCATATCATACTTCAGTCACTCTTCAAAAACCCTCTGTCTATGAAATTAAGAAACCTCAGAAAACATCTTCCTGGAAAGGAATAGCAATGGGATGAAAAGGTGGTAGAAAAACACTGATGTTCAAATAGGTAGGTCTGGTAGAAGAGGCAGAAGACAAGGGCTGAAGCCATAGAAGAGGATCAACCCCACTACAGAGATGCTGGATCATGGAAAGGTGAGACAGGGAAGCTGAAGGGGTGTAGCAGATCCCAGTCTAGCAACTGGTCCAAGCAGTGAGGACTGTGGCATGGGGAAAGATGGGCTGTGAGAAACCAGCCGGTCAAGAGACAGTGAAAAGGCCTCTGGAAGGACACTGGTCACAGACAAGGATAAAAGCTCTATAAGATAACTTCAGCCATCCAGGAAAAAGAGAGGATTTGACACGTGGTGTTGAAGGTGGACACAGAAGGGCGACTGCTTTCCTGTGCACTTCAGGATTTCTCCAGCTCAGCCTCGGGTTTTATCAGCAAAGACAGGCAGGATTTAAGGCTGCTAAGCTGATACTAATGGCTAATTAGTATAAGTTAAACAGTTAATTAGAAATTATCTAAGTAGCTGCAGGGGGTCAGAGGCAATGCCAACACAGTGTCAATGGGAACCACAGTGAGCTGAGCAGCGGCAATGCCAGTGCCATGAGACAGCCTTGGGCTTGTCCACTCAGGCAGGAGAAGGAGGAGCTCTGCCCACAGGAGTCGCTGTCCCTCAGCTCTTGCCCCTTTTTCCTCTTTCAATGAGCTGCACGTACAGTTCTGTCACTGCGCTCGCAGAGCAGCATGACCTGGCCCAAGAGCCCACAGGGTCAGCACACCTAATCCCTGGGAAGGGATGGGAAGGGAAGCAGCACACACAGAAGCTGAGACACCTACAAACTGCACTGCTGAGACATTCAATCCAAAGGGATGCATCTTTAGCCAAGAAACTGTGACTCATGATTTAATTTTTCTATGATATAAGACTTCAAAGTGATTCATTTGGTCAGAAAAAAACAATCCCACCATTTTTCATGCTGAGGTTCATTTCATACTGGTTTTATCCATTTCCAAGTAGCACATTAAAATGAAAGTGCAGGTGAAACTCTCACAGCATAAAGACTTTGAAACTCCCTTTTCTGTAACTGAAGTTACTATTGCCTTTCAAAATGAACCTAATACTCTTACTCCTAAAGAAGCTTTTACAGATTTGATCATCTTCAGCAGTGCAATTAAAGTAAAGCCAATGTGTTTGTTTTGTTTGCAGAGAAGAAACTGATTGAAAACATATTTATAGTTTTGGAGCAGAGTCAAAACCCTGCTGAACTATTAGCCAAGTGTGCAGATTATTAATTGCCATAAAAGCCACTTACAATATGCATTTGATATCTGTACTGCTCAAGTGTCCACTCTGGTCAAAGTAAAAGGGCTCAGCTGGATTTTTTCCTCCCCAGGGTGAAGATGAAAAGCAACAGATATGAATTTCAGCAAACTAAATACTTCCCCTCCTTACTGAAATTCCTATGCGTATCAGGCAATGAGTCTTAACCTCAAAAATGAGTTGAGGATCTAGATAACAAACTTAGAAATTCTCCTTCAGCCTAATTTAAAAGCAAAATAAAAACATAAGGGGAAAGCCGGTCTTTCATTTTAAAGGGATTTTTCATATTAGGCTTTAAGTGCCCTTCCCTGGAGAGGCTCCAGATTCAGCCTTCACTACAGAGCAAACTGCAGCTCCACCAATTACACATCACCGGCAGAGCCCCAACTAACCGACCGCAGCCTCCCATTTTCACAAGAGAAGCCGAAAAGATGCAGCTCTTTGCGAAGAAACCACCGAGGGAGCAGCTGCCGGAGCCGCAGCCTTAGCAACCCACACCTGCTCCATACTCACGTCGGCTTTCATACATGCTCCTGGACTGGGCCCAGATTTTGAACGGGTCCGGCTTCTTCTGCGCGGCGGAGTCGGGCTGGTCGGCGGGCGCGGCCTCGGCGGCGCCGTACTCGGGCAGCACCTGCGCGCCGTGCGCCGGGGACGCCGTGTGCCCGCTGCGGTGGCTGGAGACGCTGTGCTGGGAACTGTTTTGGCTGTCTTTCCTTTCAAGTGGTTGCTGCAAGGAAGAGAAGCGAGAGGAAAACGAGAGAGAGAGAGAGACAGAGAGAGAGAACAGACGGTTATTGGTCTTTGAGTGGGTGTTTCCCATCAATTTCTCTCCCTTCTTTGATCAGGGTTTCTGCGTGCACATAAGTAAATACATAAATCATGGTTTTGCTGCTGCTAGTTAACGCTGGGTATAGTTAAATTCCTTGATGACAGATTTTGATAGGCAGACTGACAGAGAGAAACATGCAAAACAAAGTCATTTATCATTAAAAAACATACATTTTTCCATCTCACACCTAAGGCAGGTCTAAATCTCACTACAGGTTACGTTGTTTCCTGCATTAAGGTAGAAAAACTCAACAACCTTCTACTCAGATAACATTAGGGTCTAACTTGAGCCTGAAAGAAGAGGCAAAACTACCAGATTTTGCTGTGAAAACTCATACTGTCCCTCTGAACCAGATTCAAGCACAGCCCTTACTATGCAAGATCACTTTTCCTCTGCAGCTCTTGCAACACCGCCCCCCGCCCCAAACAGCTGGACAACAGAGCATCCTTTTCATGGCTCTGCCTCCCAGAGCACCCACAGCATTCCTGCACATCCTCACAAATGTGAAAACGCCTATTTGCACTTTGATTTCCTTGTTTTAATCGAGCATATTAAAAGAGAAAAAAATACATCCGCCAAAAGCCAGGGCTTACTGCAAAGCACTACAAGAGTTGTGCCTGCTCGATATTTAGCCAGGCGGGGTACGTAGTTCTTAACTCAAATTCACAACAGTGCGCTCGAATGAAGCACGAGGCACATTTGCATTGCCAGGATTTGTACTACTCAATACGTGGAAAAACCTTCCCTCAATAAGAGCTCCCCAAACTGTTCAACAAATGCTTTTCGAGGCTCTTTTGAGATGACCTTGGGCTGACATCAAGGTTCAGTGCAATCTCCCACCAGCTCCACTGTGTTCCCGGGGCTGCTGTGACAGAGGGCGGCAGGAAAAATAGAATCCCACAGGTGTTTTTTTTTCCAACATCCATTATTTCCCAGCTAAAAGGGCACTGGCACCAAGAAACCTCAGACAGAAATTTAAAGTCTCCTGCTGGCAGAGGGTACCCAAAAACATCGCAAGAGAAGTCTCTGCTTTCAGGGTTTGCTCTCTTGCAAACCAAGCAGGGGTGGGGAGAAAAGCCAGCAGCAAACACAGAGTAGATCAGCACAGGGGGTGACGTGCCCCCAGGTCTGGGGACCCCTTGCTTCGCCCTGACCAGAAGACCCCAGGCAGCCAATGCTCCATCATGGAAGGGCTGAATTAATTACAGAGGAGAAAGTCACCATACGAAGTGCCCTCTTTTTGAGCTAAAAAAAAAAAAAAAATCCCCAACAGATCACATTATTGTTAAGTTGTACATATTTCAGGTTTACACTGAGAAAAAAACCCAAACAGGTCCAACAGCCCAAATGTCTTTGGCCCCTCAGCCTTGCATTTGAGTTGTTGATCCACTACCAACATCTCTTTAAAGGATATCAGGATTGACTAGAACGTGAAATTGCCTTTGTCCTTTAAAGCAATTTTGAACAAAGCACACCTGCTGTGATTACTCATCTGCAGACTTTCAAATACAAATATCTGAACCAATTTTCAACATTTTTAGCTTTTTAAGTGGTAAATGAAGCTAATTCACACACAGCCCTCCAGTTTTTAACTGAAGCCATTTTAAAACAGCTATGCTGGGGATAATCACTCCTTTGTAACTTAAAAAAAAAAAACACAACCAAAACAAAAAAACACTCTCAGTCCAGCCATCTGGACTGATTTGTTTGTTTGGCCAAACTACTAAAACAACTACAAGCATCCTGTGAAACTTCAGGCCAATCTCACTGGCAATAGCTGGGTTACAGAATGTGGAGGGACTAAAATGTGAAGCTTTCTTCAGCCCCTGGAGAAATAATGAGAACTCTCTGAAAACTTTCTGATTTAAAAAGAAACAAAGTTTGAACTTCAACAAGTGCTCTCACTTTGTGATATGAAAGGTTTAAATTTTGAACAAACTATGAATTCTGTTTCTTATTTGGCTTGCAAATGGAAGTATCAGCATATCTCAAGTAAAACTGTCTCTAATTAAATTAGAGTTTCAATTGCAAATACACAGCCATTTTTCAAGAAACGGGGAAAATTCTTCAGAGGAGAAGTTGTTTTTCCCAAAATAACTCCTTCAAAAAGCCTGAAACATCTCTGTTTAGGAGTATAGGATGGGATCAGAAAAAGGGGAACTTAACCATGGTAATAATGAATATATGTAATTCAATTAATTCAAGACAATATTTATTGACTTTCACATCACCAGAGGAGGCCAAAAAGGTTTGGGGCCAAAATTCTTTCCACATGTTGTAGGAGCTTCAGCACGACATCCTCATGAGGAATTGCAGGGGTGTGATTGTCCTGGTCCCTGCAGCACCTCTCCCACGGGGACTGCTCAGATGAAGGAGTTCGTGTTCTGGTGCAAGTGGAGCTTTCCCAAGAGAGATAAGCTGACCATAATGCCAATGAAAGGATGGCTGCTCCAGCTCCTGCCTTGTCGCTGGCTTTAGGGCTGATCCTCCTGGGTCTGGCTCTTGCTGAATTGTATTGACTTCTGAGAGTAGCTGCCAAAAGCATGGGGCACTGAACCGAGTCAGGGAGAGTACCCCTGACCCTCTGGAGCCCACGATCTTCTCCAGAGGTGCTGATAAACATCAACAGCTTGCCAGAAAGACCCTTGATCAAAACTGCCTAGAAATCAAGACTATTATGACTACCTAGAGTCCATTTAAGCAGACTGCATATTTAAATACAGGTGATGCAATAAAAACCCTTACAGCTATAACAAAACCAATATGTGGAATGCTGGAGTTTCTCCTGTCCTGCTCCAGTCCCAGGTCAGGTCCGAGATGCCTGAGCCAAATTCCCTACACTGTGCCTGAAACTTTGCAGTGCTCATCCTGCAAAAGAGAAGATGAAGGCATAAAACTGCAAAGAGGAAGAGTTTCTGTGGTTTCGCCCATGGCAGTTCAAGGAAGGGAGCAAAAGATGGTCTCTGAATGAAGAGGGATGTGTTGCACAAACATGCTGTGGAACCAATTTCTCCTTCTGACAAAAACAGGACACTGGCAGAGCCCCAAGTGCTGCCGATCCACCCAAAACGTGGCAAGTCTCTTGTCAGGGACAGGCTGTGCAGAGGAGTTGCATTTTTGGCCACAATTCAGCTATGCTGACAATGTATTTATTTAAATCCAAAGGAAAAAAAAATTGGATTTTTGGAAGAGCCTAGCACTTTGTGCCCCCTGCAGTGATCTTGACTTCTGATGATCTAGCTGCAGATTTTGTGCTCTAGAGCATTTTGGAGAAACTAGTCCTGGTAGTGAAGCAAACTGAGCTGGAAATGGGAATCTTTGCCCCCTTGTGGAGTATTTTGATACAAGCAACAAGGAAAAAAAAGGAAAAAAAAGTTTGGTTTTGTCCATATACCATGATAATTCCAGGGGAAATGGATATACTAGAGAACTTGTACACAGAAAACGTATATCCCTAGTTGTTCAATGCAAAAATATCATTCATTTTCATCTAAGAAAGAATCGGTGGAAAACTGAAAACAAACAAGCAGCACAGAGAGCTGCTGGGAATGTATCTTTGGTGAGGGAAGGGGCGGGGGGAAAAGAACTTGGAAATGTCCAGTCCCACGTATGGCTGCAAAGGGGTTTTTTTTAAGCTAATTTGGCTCTTTCCCCAAGGTTGAAAAACTCTCTTTAAAATCTGAGAAGTGCAAAGCTCATGAGAAGAAACACACAGGCTGAAAAATACAGTCAGGAAAACCGAGCAGGAGAAATATTCCCAGACTGTGTCACAGTCCCAGCACTAACAAACCTCTCCAAGGGACTAAATAAAACACCTCCCCACAGCCAGGCAGTGCCAACAACCTGAAGTTGGCCTTTTGGGAACTGGGGCTGACAGCTAAAAATAGGACTTGTTTGAGAAAGCAGCCGCTGGCAGTAAGTTGGGAATGTGTCTGGACTTTGGGAAGGGACAAGAGGTAACGAGAGAGGGATCATCTCTTGAGCAAAGCAGAAGAGGACAGACACCTGAGTCGTGACTTCCCCAATGCAGCAGAAGGAACAAAGAGCAGGGAGAAGTTAGGATCAAGCCAACTGCTCCCAGCGTGGATGGGTGCTGTCCTCTGACTGCAGCTCCCTCACTGAACAGGGAATGCTGGATGACAGTCCCCATGCACTGAGCGAGGGGCACAGGGGAAAGGGGCAGAGGGTTCCCGCAGCCCCATGGGCAGCTGGGCAGTGCCAGGGACAGCCCACGGCGCAGGATCCCCCCATCGCTGCCACTGAGGCGGCAGACTGGGAGTCCCCGGGATCCTGTGCAACCCCGGGATCCTGTGCATCCCTGAGATCCTGTGCATCCCTGGGATCCTGTGCAACCCTGGGATCCTGTGCAACCCTGGGATCCTGTGCATCCCCGGGATCCTGTGCATCTCCAGGATCCTGTGCGTCTCTGGGATCCTGTGCATCCCTGAGGTCCTGTGCATCCCTGGGATCCTGTGCATCCCCAGGATCCTGCACGTCCCTGGGATCCTGCACGTCCCTGGGATCCTGTGCGTCTCCAGGATCCTGTGCATCCCTGGGATCCTGTGCGTCTCCAGGATCCTGTGCATCCCTGAGATCCTGTGCGTCCCCGGGATCCTGTGCAACCCTGAGATCCTGTGCATCCCTGGGATCCTGTGCAACCCTGGGATCCTGTGCATCCCTGGGATCCTGTGCATCCCTGGGATCCTGTGCAAGCCTGAGATCCTGTGCGTCCCCGGGATCCTGTGCATCCCCGGGATCCTGTGCAACCCTGAGATCCTGTGCAACCCTGAGATCCTGTGCATCCCTGAGATCCTGTGCATCCCTGAGATCCTGTGCATCCCTGGGATCCTGTGCATCCCTGAGGTCCTGTGCGGTCCCTGGGAGCCTGAATGTCCCTGGGAGCCTGCATGTCCCTGGGATCCTGTGTGTCCCCAGGATCCTGTGCATCCCCGGGAAACGCCGGGGCAGAGCTCACTGGGATGGGAGCACTCCAGCAGGGCAGGCAGGTGGCTCTCACCTGTCATGAGAGGGAATCTCCATGGCTAAGAGGGTCAGGCCTGGCTCCCCTCACTCCACAGCTGAGCAGCAGCACTTCAACAAGCCGAGGAAGGACAGCGTTTGCAACATCACCACTTCCCTGCTTCTGCCCATCGCCTTGGCCACACGGGCTCTGGAGTTTGCATAAATCCACCCCAGAGAGGCTCGAGGACAATCTCCTCCTGTGCGTTGGGATGCCCCGACGCACTTTGTTCCAGGTTTCCACGCTCAACCCCTGCGTGTCACCAATGCCCAGAGATGATGAAGTGGCTGTCCCGGCTCTGCTGGGCTCGGCTCTGCCCTCCGAGGAGCGGGCGCTCATTAAAGCTGCCGCACGATGCAGCAGCGCACAACATCACTGCTAATTGCCGCTGCCGCTAATTGCCACTGCCCACGATCCGGTAAGTGGGCAGGGGGAACAGGAGGCTCTGCTTTTTGTCAACCCTGTGCTTTAGAGGCAACAGCACGGACTGTCAGAAAAATTCCTGACAGGACCCCAGAGCAAAGTGAGAGGGCTGAGGAGGGGCACACCAAGGGAATGGGACTTCTTTCCCGACGCTGACGGGCTCCTCAAAGCAAAGAGTAGGGAGCAATCTGCTGTTGCACAGCTACACCTGTTTGCAAGCAGCCTCTTTGTTCACCAAAGCAGGATTATCCTGACATGGATTTAGATGCTGCTCAGATTTTTACGGTGCATAGCTGCCAGCCAGAGAGGAGTCTGACACGGCAGGATCCCGCTTCACCTGATGCCAAATGTGCATGTGGCAGAGAGGGAGCCTCCAGGCTTTGGAAAGAGCAAGACTCGTTGATTGGGGTTGGTTTAATGACAGAAGTCGGAGTCCAGATCGCGTGCAGCCAATCCTGTCCCGACCAGGGAAAGAAGTGGAGGCAGAGAATAGAAATGTGCCAGACGCGTCTGTATTTTACACACTCACTGCTGTTTTTCCGAAGGCTGGAATAAACCCCCCGTATGACAGCAGCGAGCGCGGAGGGGCTGACAGGGCTGTGATTTGCGAGGGAGCACACCCCGCACTTCTGCCTCCCAACATTAATGCGAGCTGACAATGGTAGAGGCCTGGGCTCACATGACTTTAATCAGTGCTGCCCTAAGCCATCAGAATCACATTAATTATTTCAGGGCTTGCTTTCTTTTTGGATGAACAGAGAGCTCATATTAAGAGCTAGAGCCTTCTGCTCAGCCTCTTCGTGAACCTCTTGCCCAGGTCTGTGAGGTGGGCTGTGCCCAGCTGCAGGTTTTGGTACCCTTTGGGGACTGTCGGTGAAGTTTCACACCATCTTACAGCACGGCAAACACCTCATCCTCTCTGCATCCCCAAAGCTCCTGGGAGAGGATTCTGCCTTTCCCTCACTCTCAACAGATAACTGCAAACTTTCAGGCTTTAAGTATTTAATTTCCTTTAAAAATAAAACATTTCTTTTTGTTGCGCACAAATAGCACATTAATTTCTTCCATAATATCATGCATGGAGCTTTAATGATACTTTAGATCACGGCTTCCATGCTGCTAGCTAACATGTCATCCAGGTAACAGCTTCACATGGAAATAAGATCAGAGGGGACAAGAAAATACTGTTCTGTTGTAGCTTTTTTTAAAAAAAATAAGGGATCTTACACCTGCAGCACAATCCTGCTCACTAGGAAAATGCCTCCAGAGCAAGCACCCGGACAGCTGATTGTATTCCCTGGGAACCGTAACCATGCTCCGTTCATGCTTTGTCTCTCTCGACAAGGTGCACGCTTCCCATTCCTCTAAGAATTCAGCCAAGGCTACTCGAGAAAACTCAGGCAGTTAAAGGAAAAGGTTGGTGCCTACGAGCACCCGGCAGGAATTGCTATCTGGCAAGAAGGTGGAGCCTCCCATCTTTCCAAAAGGAAACAATAGCTTTNTGTCAGGGAAGCGGATCTGCAAACCTGAGGCTCTATTTGCAAACAGGTCCCCTTTCCGCACTGCATTCCCCTCTCATCTCCCCGTGCAGCAGGAGCCGTGCAAGGCAATCGCGGTTGCAACAGAAAGACAACTTAAAACAATCGAGACCCACAAAGCAAACAAGCCAAACTCATGCCTTCCTCCTTCAGAGCAGACAAACAGACACACACACAAAAAAATAGTAGCTGAAAAGTGCTTACCGACTTTGGGCTCTTCTTTGGGACCGGCAGTCCTGAAAAATGGCAACAAGGGAAAAATGAACATTAGCATTAAAGGTTACCTTCCCTTAAAGAAAAACCCCTAGGTGTATCATCCGAACGTAGCCATCTGCAGAGTTATGGCAGCTTTCGCTCTCGCATCGGAGTTACCAGTCTGTTCATATCGAATCAAAGCACAGGGCGAGGGAGAGCGAGCGGCAGCCGGCAGCGGGGGCAGAGCTCTGTCTGCATTAGCTATGCTGCCTTGTGCTGCTGCTGCTGCGGCAGCAGCCGGGAGGCTGGGAGAGAAACCCACAGCCCTCAGCGCTCGGGCAGAATCTCAAATGCTCCCCGGGATTAGGGGAGACTTAAGCTTACAATTAAGCCGAGGCTCTTTCCTTTTGACGCGATCCGCTCGGCGATTGTGTCGGACCAATCGCGGCGGCGCGGGGGGAACAGGTTGATTTTTTGAAAAGTATTCCTCTAGAAATTGATTTTTGGAACGGGAAAAACGGGCACTGGCTGGAGCCAAGAGGTGCGGGCTGGGCAAAGGAAAACAAAAGCATGAGGAAGAGCAAGCTTTCATCTTTAAAGATGTGAAAACACATGTTATTTTCCCTTCCTGTCCATCCTAAGCATAAATCTTTGAAGCCAGAAATTTTATCTGTTAGCTACAGTTTCCGAGAGCTGCGGCTGGAGAACAGCACTGCCAGTGCCCTGACCCCTGGGGGGGATGCGCAGGGGCTTGGAGAAGGGGGGCTTACACAGGTTGCAGTTGCTGTAAAGGAGGAAACAACTGGCAGGGCACCAGGGAAGGTTTTTTCAAGGACAATTTTGCATTTTCAAGCAGCCTCTTGCAAGAGAACTCGAGCGAGATTTCAGTCAGGTACTTGTGCACATAGCCCAGTTGCCAGCAGTAAAAGAAACACTTGTCCAGGGATTTACCTACAGTGCAGGAAAAGCTCCTTCTTGGGCATTTTGCAAGAATGCCCAATACCTCCCTTTGCCTCTGCTGCTGGAAGAGCAGAAGCTCCCCACATTTTGCTCTGTGTGACACTCCAGAAACAAACATTAACCAAAACACAGATTACATTCCACATTAAGTGCTCAGTAATTCAGATGTTTGAAATCTGCTTTCGTCTTTAGCATGTGATTTATGTGGCATTTATGCCGCATTACATTTTCTACTTTGTGCATTTTGTTTACTATAAAACCCATGCCCTCATCTAACTTTTACACAGAGAATAAAATAAGTGATGCAAGTGAATTACAAATCTGTCAGGGAATATGCTTATTTTAAGGTAATTTGGGAGATGTTAGTTCTGAATAGGGAAGATCCACAATAAAAATGATAAACAACTCTCACTTTGCTGTTGCTCTCAGACTGGAATTCATACTGTAACAAGGATTTTAAATGAAACGTGTTCAAGCTTTTGAGGAATATCTGTGCTCTGCATGTCACTCTGATGCATTCCCAGCCAATAGCTGATATCCCTCCAGGCACTGATTGATCGAGGGACAATGAAACATCAAAACTGTTTGAACTAAACAATCAAGACTGCAGCTTCATTTCTGCTGACGGGGACTGTGTTTGTACAATACACTTAAAGAGGAAAGCACTAATAACGTCCATGGCAAGTCACATTTTTAACAGGCATCATTTATCACAGAGATAAACACACACAGAGATTCTCCTCTCTCTCTCTCTCCCTCCCTCCTTCCACATGCATGCACACACGTTTACTCTCCCTTTCCAAGAGATGCTCTTTCCTATTAAATCAATAGGTAGAACACATCCCCGTGCACACATGCACCCTTAACACAGCAGTGTGAGACAGAAAAGATATTACAACAATTTAAATGCTCCCTCCAAAATATAAAGCAAAAGTGCAGCTGGGCTGTTGGTTCATTTTGTATCAGGATTCAGTTTATTTCACCACAAGCATTAAACGTTAAAATTTAATAAGTATGAACTACTGAACAAACTCTTTCTTCAAAGTTTGTCATTAATTTTAGCTGTTCCGACCCCAAATAACGTAAACCACATCAAGATCATTGTTTGGTGGGTCCTTCAGAGGCCAATGTATCTCACAGTGTCACTGCTCTGTGCCAGACTTTGCTGCAGAACAAGCAGTAATTGACTTTTTACCAAAACAAGTGACTGCAGAACACGATAACAAATGTTAGTAGTTTTTCCTGGGACAAGCTTATACTCAGGGGAGTAACCTGCCTGTACATTTCCCTGTGAAAATGTTATTTATCCATCTAATTAGGGTCTCATTTTAGAACTCCAGCTCTTGACGCAGCAAGCCAAATGAGCAAATGATAGGTATAATGGGTAGTTTTCATGCTCAGATGATGGAATGGATACAGTATTTAACAGCGATGAATATGAAGAGCATGGATAACCCCCAAATCCTGGGAGCACCACTAGCAAGAAAATGACGAGCCTTCCCAAAAACCTTCTGGCAAAGAAATTGCCCAAGCCCATGAATTTGGGATAGTGACAACTATGAATTACAATTTTCATCTTTTCATTCCATTAATGTGTCTCATCACTGCTCATGCCATGCCTTGCTTGGAAGCTCATCCTCCTGGCTGGCCATTCTCCCCTGAAGCCTCACTAAATGTTTCAGAGGTAAATGGGCCAAGCATGGACCTAACACCCAGTTTGCATCTTTTTGGCATTGTCCAGCTTTTTAGTGGTTCAAGTAATGGCTTCACATCCCTGGCTAAGAGAAGCTAAAAGGCTTGTCACTGCTCTGCCCTCAAACCTGACACTAGAATAGTAATAGTTTATACTGACAAGGTTTGCAGTATAATTCCTCGGTGATTTGATGCCTGTGGATATCTTTCACTAGCACCTGAAATGCATCTTCTAATTTTGGGGAGTTTTGGAGATGCAGATTAGAGAAGGTGGAAGAGTCAAGCAATTGAATGGGGCTGTTGTCATCACAGAGTTAACAATGTTTTAAAACAAACAAACACATCTGGCAAACAATGTCAGTATGACCTAAAACCCCTTGAATGGGCTCATTGTAGCTACTCACTAAATGTGCCTAGAATTAAATTAATTAGAAAACACAAATTACTCCCCTCTAAATAACAAAGTAATAAAGCAACTGCTTAATGAAAAATATCAGTGATCAGTGAGCAATCCACAAGAACAAAAAAAGGGATTGTAATCAAAGTGAATTCACAGACTCGTCAGCAAGACAAGAAAGGCTTCATACAAGGTTAGTCAAAGATGACTCAGATGCAGGGATCTAAATTAAACTAATTATCACAGAGATTATTACATTTATCTTAACAAAACCCTCTCTCTTTTCTCGCCAGTACTCCCTAAAGCTCTATGTACAGCTGGCTGCATCCATCTGCTCAACTACATTTTGTAACAAAGGGGAAAAAATGCAAATCATTAAGCAAGTTTTGTAGCATGACTTCAGCACTCTTAATGCCATTACCCATCAGGAGCTGTACTGCTGTTGGGTGACACTGTGGTAGGTTGTGAGGGAAGTGGCCCATGAATTAGGGCCTCAACTCAGTTTACCTCATGTTATTCAGCATGTGCTAATTGTGCAATCCTATGTGGCACTACTTTTGAAGCTGGGAAGCTGTAAGGTCCCCAACCCTACCTACGATGAGTTCATGGAAGAACACGTGGGACAAAACTGTGAGCCCAAGTGTTGCATGCAACGCCCCTCCGCTCTTACAGGAACACCCTTTCTCAACATCTTTGTCTTTATGCAACCTAACTAACACGGGAACGCAACACATCACATGGCAAACTCTGCTTGACCGAGCATATACAAGTGCAACGTGTGACTACAAACCCACACCATAGCCTGGACCTGATTCTGGTGAAGGCTCAGAAGGCCATAAATGCTCAAAAATTACCTAAATGGACACTAGACACAACATGCCTGCTCCACAGTCCCATGTTTCAGAGATGGTGGGTCAAAACTACCTAAAGCTGAATCCTAAGGACGACCTATCTCTAGGCACCACAGGAATCATCCAGTCAACCCATGTGACCAGCCAGACATGTGGAGACCAGCTGGTGTGAACACTTTGCCCTTCACCACACACACATAAAAGTATGTATTTCAATGGGATTTCAGCTGAAGTTGGAACAATTCAATACCAGTTTGCACAATCCACCCATAGGATAAAGGCTCCTGGAATTGCTGAGAGCCAGTCTGGAAGCCAGACTACCATCTTGTTGATGGCTTACAACATCTGTGGCTACTGCTCAACATTTTTCAGTTTTGGGGTGGTTTTCTACATGAAGAAAAAGAACAGCTGTGTACAGATGTTCACTTCTCACAATTCCTTAACACTTCCAACCTGGACACCTTGTGGACCATCCACATCCAACAGTAAAATAACCCATAGGTGAGTCTGAGTGGAAAGGTCACCCATTAGGTTTTGCCATTATGTTGTCGGCAGCACAGAATGCACAACAGCTGAAAATTAGTTGAAGATGAATAAAAACACAGGAAAAACATTTTAGACTGTGGCATAGGGTTAACATTTACAGAAAAAATGTTCCTGACTGGAAAAAAACCCAACCCTCAAGCTTTCTAAATAGTGCTTACACAGCGCTGAATAAAAACCAAAGGCTGTGTCAAAGAAAACAGACACTTTGAAAGATGAGGTTTAGGTAAAGTACCAGAGTCAGGGGGTACACAACCATGTACCTGCCACTGAGCATTGATCACTGCTTTCTGTGTGCAAAACAAGGAACTTTAAATAATTAACGCTAATGGCCATTAGTGCTCCTGGGGGGGCAGGGAACGGGAGGTTGGTGGTGACAAAGCAATCCCCGTGATTCTGTATAATCCATTGCCAACGAATTTCTAATAAAAGACAAGCATTACCTAAAAAAGTAGATGAAAGTTGATCTTTTTCAGACTGGAACAATAATAACCTGCGGCAAAGAGAGGCAAACCTATGCAGGCATAAGGAGCACCACCAAGAAACCCCCTACCTGTCCCTGTCCAACTTTTCTACTTGTCATCATGATTCGCATAACAAGAGAGTCACTGCACTAGCAAAAAAATTAGCTCTGCAATACAAGCTTTAAGCAAGAGAATAATTTACACTGCAAGAATATAGCCCTGCCATAAATCAAGTTTGGAAACTACCAAATGCAGTGAGGAATGCCACATTTCTAATGCTAATGTTCAATGCTAATGCTAAGAAAGCAATGTTTTGAAGAGATCATCTTGGGCATTATTAACCTACTGTCACTGACAAAAAGCATAATGAGGCATAGAACATTACTGCCATGAACATGAATTTCAGTTCTAGATGCTCTAAAGACATTAAATTGTGTTAGCCTCAAATACTCATTTTTGGTCAGGATGCTAAACAATTCCTCCTCGTTAAAGTCTCAGTCATATTTTCAGCATCTCAAATGAGAATTGATTTTATAAGCAATGAAAAAGATATAGGCTAATAAAATGCTATTTAATTACTATGAAAATATAAATTTAACTATGCAGTAATACATATAAGGTAATACCAAGACAGTAGGATAATAAAGAGATTGAGAATTAGTGTGACCATTACCATCCAGCCTATGGTTGAAAGCATGTCAGCAGTTCATGCATTTTTATTTTGAAGCTCATTAAATGAAGAGCTTATCATAAAGCTTGAGCTGTTGGAGTCATACGCTTAAATGAAATTCTTTGTTAATATTTAAACAAATATGTATATAGACATTAAATTTCTGAAATCTCACAAATTTCAGAAGCTAAACACCAGAATCAGAATGTAATTAGAGACCCCCTGTGTTCTTCTTACATAGATAAGTGTGTGTGTTACACTGGTATTATGTACTCTTTTTCATAAACATATAAGTATACATGTGTGGCTATACATGAAGGTACCTATTCTTTTCCAGAAGCCCACAAAATCCATGACGTACAAGGTTTGTTTCTGGAACACATCTGACAATTTTTGGGGCTTGCTGCACTTTTGAAGATGCCCAGTCCCAAAGTCCTCCTCAGCTGCCTGTCCCATGGCATGACTATGTAGGCACCAAAGGGCAGCAGCACCTCAAGGCCAATCCCAAGTGCCACCCCAAGCTCAGCACAGAGGACACTGGAGAGCAGCAACCATACTTTGCTACCGTCACATCTCTATTTATGCTGCTCAGTGAGAGCATTTGTCTTCAGACCTACCACAGCATTGCTACAAGGTGTAAATCCACACGCCCAGACCGGGTGGCTTATGGCACATTCTCATATTTCATATTTGGAGAGCAGACTGCACAAAGGGGATGCCTGCAAATAGGACCCTCTTGGCATTAGCTTGATTTTTGATGTTAATAATTAACATCCCTTAATAATAAGCTAATATTTACAGAATGTTTAGCCAGATTCAGACCTGGAAAGTGAAAACGCACATATGGCACGCTAAGACAGAAAATCTTTACTAGAAGACAATGGTTTTACAGATGTTTCCACAAAAAATAACTTTATTTGTTTTAAAGTAGTTTTCTATTAAAATAAATCAGTTACTTATTATAATTCAAATTATGTAGTTGTACATCTCAGAAACTGACCTTGAAGGATGAAGACAAAACTTCTGAGGATTGATATTTACTTGCACATCCCTATCAACATCATCTTCATGTGTCCCCAGCCACAGGGTCCTGACCTGCCCCAGCACCCTCAGCCAGCTGTGCCACCACCCTGAAGCTCAGCCTCCTCTACCAAGTCTGTCTGGTCTACAAGTCCTGCCAACTTCATCAGTCCAACTCATGGTACACTGCAGATCTTCTGACACAAAAGGTTAACAGTTACTACCACCATCACAAAAATAAGTCTGTCTGCCTCAGAGAAAATAAACATTAAAATTAATAAACATAACACCCCAATGCAGAATGGGGAAAAAATTCAATTCAGAATGGAGAGACTTAGAAACAGGGGGTTAGATATTTAAAAACAATCAATTTGAAAACAAACCCACTGACTAGTCCATTACAGAGCCATCTTTCTTCCTCAGTTTTGCCCACCTGCTATGCTTTTAATGACTCTCCAAATGCATTTATTTATAGGGATAAGCAAAGACCTTTCTTGGATTTCTGATACCTCATTAGTTCTGTTATGGCTTGTTATTATAATGCCAAATCAGGGCAGCAGCTCCTGCACCTACCTGTGACATGGCTGATAAAAACTCATTATTTACAAGCACAGGTACACCAAAATGCCACCCAGGCGGTACGTAAGGGTAGGAGGAAAAACCGAGTGGAATGAAACCCTCCTTGCTGCACACACCTCCAGGTCTGCTCCGTTTCCTGCTGTGCAAATGGGGAAGATGTGGGAGGCACATCTCCAGCTAGAGCTGCCTAACCTAATGCACACTGTGAGGTTCTGCTGTGCCACCTTGTGTTACATCACATCACGTTTGACAGAGAACAGCACTCGGTGGGTTTGAGTTGCTCCACTTACACCGCTTCAGCATTTAATACCAAAATTAAATCAAAACATAAGGGTTTTAAAAAAAAAGGGGCCAACTTTCAAAATCTCAATTGAGGGAAGGAAAAAAAGCCTTTAGCAAGAGCTTCAGGGCTCTCATCCTTCATTTGCTAAGCAACCGCCTGTTCTGTTCCCATCTCAGAGCCTACTGTTTTCTGCAAGATAAGGTGGTTTGGGCAATAAAACACCCTGATGAGAAGATTTTCAGCCATTTCTTTCTTCCTGCATTCAGAAAATGCTTTGGTTTTCTTACTGATGCTAAAGCAGATTCCCTGCCACAGAAAGGCAGCCGTGCGTGTAACGTGCACACCACCACTGTTGTGCTGTCAGCACGCAGGACTACACAACACTGACATCACTTCGTTATTCCAAACACATTAATTGTTCACCTCCTTAATAATTAAAGCACAGGTTTTCTCCTGGCCTTAAAGCACCCGTAGTGAAATAGCTCAAAACTTTAGGAACTGGTATCAACCCTTGAAACTAATCAAAATGTGTAACAAAATGCCAAACAATGAATCAGCAACTGTTCCATCCTATTTTGCACTTCCAAGCAACTCTGGAGCTCAGATGACACATATATCTGGGGGACATGACACATAGATCTGGGGGACATGACACATATATCTGGGGGACACGAGCTACAGCATCGAGAGGCCACGCTGCCACAAAAATGCAGGGTAGCTCGTGTAAAGCTGATGCTGACCCAAAAAGCAGATTTCACAGGCATCTCCTCATTTGCTTACTCACTTCTAGGAGAGAATCAGTGTAAATGGAGTTAATGAAGGGTAGCTGAGGGGAAAACACTTGTGCCTCGAATGACTAAAAGATTAGTGTCAGCAGTTCACATGTAGCACACCAGCAACAGCTGGAAATTCTGCAGGCAATTAAAATGTTTGTATACCAGCAGCACCAAATCTCCTCCATCATCAGAGCTGTAATATATATATACAAATATATATATATACATAAAGCTGCTGTTTCTGCAATCAGGTGTTCAAACAACAATGTGCTTTGTTTGGAGTTCCTTGGCCTCCCATAGCTCATAGGATATGAATACTAGAGTGTTGGAATAAAAAGACAGAATTCCGATGTGGTATTTTTATATCTGGAATTTTGTGAGCTTAAAGTAAGATTTTTGCACACTTGGGCTTTTTGATACTTGAATTTGCCACTTACTGTTTCAACTCCAGCACAACCTGGTAATGTTAATTAATTAGTTCCCGCAAATGCACTATTTGTATGGACATTAGTAACACATATCAAACTATTTGGTGTCTGAACAAGCTGCCAACAAGTACTCTGTGTGGCTGCAGGCATTTGCAGGCATCCAAAGCCTCAGTGAAACCCTGCTGCCTCCTGGAGTCTAATGGGAGCCTTGCCATGGACTTCGGCAGCACCAAAACATCCCCCTTTGTGTTTTTGGTAAGCAGAGTCATCCCAAACCTCACAATTCAGATCATCAAAAACAAAAGGCTGATGTCACTAAGATTAACACCTGTAAAACACTTTAAAGGAGAAAAACACCGCCTAATCCCCAAATATTACATTATTTATAAGACGACCTGATTTTAAATGTTAAGTTCGGCTTATTTTTATCACAAAGAGAAAACAAGTTTCTGCTCGCTTGCTTTACAAAACCAATTACCAGTGATCAGTGTATGGTGCTGCATAACAATACACAGCATTGTCCCAAAAAGGCATATCTAACACTCCGCAGTTGTTACAGGAAAATTAACTTGCACAGCGGGTTGAAATACATGCACATAAGCAATTCTAATCAGGGGTACGAACTTCAAACTTCTTATTAAAAATACCCAAACTTGTAACATTTCCTTTATTTCATCTTTTCTGACTTCAACTGATTTTTGTATCTGCTCCTTGATAGACTAGTCCCTAATCAAACAAGGCTGTAAGAGAATAGTAAATGTGACATCAAACTTGCTTTAAAGTCTCACATACTCTAACAAAGTTGCTTTAAAGTCTCACATACTCTAACTCACATACTCTACCAAAGCCTTGTTAGAGCATAATTCTGCTCAACAGAGAGAATAACAAAGAGTGACTTGATGGTTTGGAAATAAAAAAAAATGCAGCTATTCTGAACTAAAGGTTCCCCCAGTCCTGCCCCTTCCCTGCATATGAGTTTCAGCAAGATATTTTTACTAGGACTCTGTTTTCAGAAAGTGGAAAAGGCACACTGCAAAACATTTTAAAAACGTTTCATTTCATTCCTAACACAGCTGGAAGAGCAACTTACAAACTTTACTAAGCTGATTCCCTTCTTCTCAGGCAAATCTCCTTAAAGTAAATAGTAAAAAAATAAACAAGAGGAAACAATTGAAGACAGACTTTGAAAAGCCAAATGAGATTCCAAGTTTAATCAGGAAATCCATAACACTGAAATTACAAAGTACCAACCCAGGAATACAAAGTAAGGAGCTTAAAAACTAAATCTTGGCATTACACATGGACATATATTTCTTTAAGCATACTACAATTCTGATTTTCTAATTATGATTTACTAATCAATGAAGGGTGTCTATGTATGAGCTATGACAAATATTCCCCACCTGCTATTTCGGTATGGTATTATTTGTACTACAGTATCAGGCATTTTTCCAGCTCAAAATAACCTCTACTGAATGACAAATTGCTGAGAGATTCAACAAACAGGTCTGAAGGACGATACCTGGGGAGTAGAGCAAGAAAGCCAACCCTGAAGGTGGCACGCACCACGCTTGGCACCAGCAGCTCCGTGCTCAGCGAGATGGGGCTCACTGGGGCTCCTACAGACCCAAACACAGGACAAAGACCTCAGCAGGAAGCTCTGCCCTCTCTGGACTAGAACTGAAAACACTGCTGGAAACGGTGAACTTTCCTTCCCGTTCCACAAGCTTTGGCACTGGCAAACACGCTCTGTGGTAACCATCAGATTATTCCCAGGTTGTGATTTTTGTCCTAAATGCAGTTTGGACTCACTTTCTCTCTAATTCAGCAGCTGCTAAGGCAGTTTGAAATTTTCTGGCAGCTCGATGCTTAAGTGGCATGACTTTCAACTCACTCTTCACTGCAAGCCTAAAGGGCAAACAGAAGTGAGTGGCTTGTTCAGAAGAGTTCAAGTCTGTGCTGAATAGCTGATTGCAGCTCTAATTACCATGGTTTTACATCATTAGGGATAGCAACTGAAAAGAAGCTCTAATTCCAACACCTTTTTTTCTTTTTTTTTTTTTGGCTCTTACCTCTCAATGATCCAGTTCAACACTTCTGCTAAGGACAGGAAGAGGAAACTTTCCATGAGGAGAGAGGTTCTTGATGAACAATTACAAAGGCATTATTTTTGCTTACAGAATTCAGGCTGACAGGTGTTTGTAGTGGGGCAGAAAGGACGGAGTAATGATGGGACATCCTCTGAAACCTGCAGCAATAGCAGATTTCACTCAGCTCAGGTATTTAACGCTCAATGCCACAGCTCATCTATGCCTGAGCATTGTATTTTGACATTTTAGAGCTCAAATAGCATTTGATTTCAATTTATTATTATGATGTGCCATTATAAGTTGTTATGATATAGTGTTTGTAAAGTTTTCCCACTGTGTTTGAGGGATCCTGTAACTCTCTCTGTCCTGGTTGGGGGGAGCCAGAGATGCAGCAAACAGTCTAAAGAAAAGGACATGTATTACTGTTTGATGTTTCAAAGGCATGAACACAAGATAAACAGAGAGAAAAAAGATGTCCTTCCATTTTAGGCTCCACAAAGAGCCTCCAAATCCAGGGCAGGAGACTCCAGCATGCACTTCCAGCATAAGAAGGAGAGCTCTTCTCCACGGGAAGTACAGAGTTTAATTACCCCCACATGCCAAAAACATCACTGGAACAGCAAGGGAATGCCCATGTAGCTAAGCAGACTTGATAGGTTTATTGCTTTAGAGCTTTTTAATAATTAATTATTGCTGCAAATGTTTGTTGTAGCTATATGTGTCACAAGGACCTTCCTGAGTCCACTGAGTCAAGGACCAGCTGAGCAGGACTATTGGCACAGATCCCTCCCCACTTCCACCTACCCCATTGCTCCCCACAAACACCTCCCATTCCACGGAACCACAAACAGGGAATTTGCTATGGACTTTCACATGGAGGTAAGACTCGGGTGCCCACTGATGAGCATTTAGACAGGTTAATATTGCATTCATTCTTCTTCCCTCATATTTAGCTACAAAACTCTAGTGTATATATGTATTTTTTTTCCACAAGATTTATTTCCATTCTCCAGTTTAATGTGAATTTGGCACTAGGGAAAGCTATTGGAAATGCACACGGCATGTGAGTGACATTTCACCTTGCGTGCCTTTACTTTGATCTGGACCAAAGTTGGAACACATCTTCCAGGGGATTACGTAGATGAGGCTCAAGGTTTATGCTATTTTTGACCTTCTGGGGAATAAAGATGCAAGTGAGCACCAACTGTGAAAGCTCTCAAGGGAAACCTTCCATTCAAATCTGCATCAACACTGCTCAGTGTAATTCTTGCAACTGAACACAAGATAAACATGTAGTTTTGGTTAACCTGAAGACTGACTCAAAAAAATAAAGGGGGGCCAAAAAATCCTCTTTGGTCAGAGGTAATTGACAAAATATATCAATAAGATACACAAATGTTTTCACTGACTCCAAAAAATACAGCACAGTAGTTTTGGTGAATAACTTGTTCTGAAGCAGCCCCTCACCTGTCCCAACACAGACACAACTTCCAGAATAAAAGTCCCTTGGGAAGCAGGGAGATTATTCTGACAAAATTTTGGTTTTATTATGAATAGAATCAATGCAGAATGAAGAGGTATTTGAGAGTTTCTCATTTCAGTTGATTACTGTGCGCAGACAAGGATTCAGTGACAAATGGATTTCAAGTGGCAAACAATATTACCTTCCTTTTTTTTTTGTTGTTGTTGTGAAAAGTACTTTATGTACTTGGTAATTACAAGGTTAAAAGAATCTTCTCAGCTACAAGCCTTCAAAACAAAGTCTTGCCTTTTGTGGCCTTATTAACAAAAATTATTTAAAATAACCAAAATGTGTCATCCCTTTTTTCAGTGCAGGGACAAAAACCAATGCTTAATTCTGCATTTTGTAGCCAGTAGTGCTGGTTTACTTTGAGATACACAGCCCTTGAAGGGGCCTGCTGGGTTATCAAGCATCTCCTCTGCTGTTGCAGGCACCAGGTCCTATCCCCTTCAAACGTGCTGAGCTTCACCTTCAGGCAGCAAAGCCTTTGTGCCTCCTCCAGTTTGACTTACAGCCTCTAATGGCTTGGCACTTTCTTCCCATTTCTGGTCGAAATTACTCATGGCCAAACAACACGCAGTTGTTCTTCAGCCAACCCTTGTGTTTAAGTATCTTCTATCTCTCCTCCTTAATAGAGACAATAATTATTTTGTCCCCTCTGTTCCCTTATTTTGCTAAGCAAAAGCAGCTATCCTGACCTGCCCTTGCATCCAGCCCAATTAACTCTCTGCACTCCGACTCTGCTCAGCGCTCACCCTTTCTGAACCCCTCGAGACGTGCTCAGCGAGTTTTATCCTGCACTATGTACAGGTGAAACAGGAAAACAACAGCAATAATAAAATCAATCCTTCAGAGGAGAGGAGGGAGGGGAAAATAAAAAATTAAACCAGAACACAGACAGCATAAGCTTTCTATGGGGCCTCTGAAAAGAAAAATCTCAATGACCTGACTTTGTATTAAAGTATTTATCCCTCTGCCCCAATCCTGCAGGACTCCTGCAAACAATTGCAGCTGATGCACGAGCAGCTGAGCACACAGAGGGGGCATTTCAGCTTCATCCCTCCTGAAATCATCCTTCTGTTCCTCACTCCGAGGCAGCATCAGGATTCAACCACCCCCATAAGCCAGCGCTTCAGCTGAACACACTTCACAGTAAATATTTCACATGCTGCTCTCAGCAGCTCTGGGTCTGCATTTTAACAGTGACACCTCCTTGCTGGGAGTGCACCAGCAGCTCGGAGCAGGCAGAGCTTTTCCTGCGTATTGCACATCTCTTTCTGATATTTTTCTGCCTGATTAGTAATCACTTCTGAAAAATCATTTCGACAGCTCTGAACACCAGCCTCAGTGTTGCAGGGATGGTTCCTGCACGGCGGGGCTGAATGCAAATGCTGGGCTGCACTAAGGATGCCAACAGCATCCGAGCACTTTCCTCACTGGACACCAGAGGGAGGAGGAGGAAAGGACAAGGGACAGGGAAGCTAAAGAAGAACTGCTTCGAGAGCCCTGGAGGAGCTCATCAGACACCCGAGCCAAGTACATTTCTGCAACTGGACCAAAATAAAGAGCAGCACCTTGTCTGGGGATGGCACTGCTGACAAAAGACTTGGCAGGGGCAACACGAGGTAAAGTTATGGGATAAAGGACCCAAGTGCAGCAGCACTGAGTGCTGGGTGATTTTAGCCACTTCCATTTTATTTAATTTTTTTTTCAATAGAATCACAGAATAGTTTGGGTTGGAAGGAGGACACCTTGCACTATCTCAGGTTGCTCCAAGCCCTGTCCAACCTGGCCTTGAACACTCCCAGGGATGGGGTAGCCACACCTTCTCTGGGCAACTTGTGCCAGGGCCTGCCCACCATCACAGTCAGGAATTTCTTCCTAATATCTAATCTCAATATCCCCACTCTCAGTCTTTACTAATAGGACAGGTACTCCATCCCTCTATTCATCTTTGTGGCTTCCTCTGGACTTGCTCCAACAGGTCCATGTTGTTCCAGCCCCAGGGTCCCCAGGGCTGGATGCAGCACTGCAGGTGGGTCTCACAGGGGCAGAGGGGCAGAATCCCCCTCCTCACCGGTGGTTTCTGGGCTGCCAGTGCACGTGGTCAGGGCATGTCCAGCCTCTCATCACCAGCATCATCTTACAAGCTTTAAACAAACCTGGTTTTGGCTCTGGGGCTACTACTGTCCATACCCTGCTTGGCTTCTCTGCCACAGCTTGAGTGTCTTTTGGTCCAGCTTTCCTCTGGATGTGAACAAAAAGCTGTTTCAGTGATTAACTGTGGATCCAAGACCATCACAGCCTCTGAGCCCTGTACCACGAGAGCGTGAAATTTGAAACTGCAAGTGCTCTGTGCCGAGATGGAAATGTCAGGACCCTGAAGGAGGGAGGGAGGGAGGGAGGCAGTTCAAGGAGACTGGATGTGGTACCTGCCTAGGAAGGTGCTAGCAAATGCTCAACATGTGGTTAGTATCTTGATTAAATTAAAAAAAAAAAAAGAGAGATTCAACAAGATTGCCAGGGAGCTATTTACTATTTTATTAAAACTATGCTTTTATTTCCTCATCAAATCTTTTCATTATGCCTTCAAGCCATAAGGAGGATTATTAAATGTCAGGCACAATTCAAATAATTAATGTATGGTGTTACCAGATATATGTGAACTCTCCAGGAGGATTAATAATAGCTGCTATTTTTCTTCCAACCATATTTTCTCCATAATACATATATTAATCATGAGAATGCAGTGCATTTTTTTAAATCACTCCCGTAGTGGAAGTCTTTAAGGAACTCACACTTTGAGAATTGGAGAATTTTTTAATATATTCTGTTCTCTAATTTTTAATTTACTATCAAAATATAAAAACACAGTAAGCTCTTGGAAAAGGAATATAGGAAAGGCAGTGCATTCTCCAGAGCTGCTAGTAATTTCAGAGTCAATGTCTTCAATGCCTCGAAATGGGTCTTTGTGAAAAACAAACCAGAGTTTTAAATTCAGGAAGCAACTTGTCCCCTGCTAAAATGGGCTGGCTTACTGCAATCAAAACACTTTAGAAAGTACTTTTATAGCACACATTCTTTCCAGTACTGGCTGAGGGCTGTGTCCAGCACCTATTTGTCAGCTTAACTTTGCTCATCCCTGTGAGGCAATGTCTGTGTCTTCCATAGAAACCACTGCCCCTGACATCCCCACTGCCAATGCCAGAGCAGAGGGAGGGAGATTTGAGACCTGTGTTCTTGACTTGGCACTCAAGAGCTGACCTGGACTTTCCCTGTGAGCTTGACCCTATTCCAGTAATCTTAATCCACAGGATAGAAGTGTGCTATGGGAGGTGAGGGGGTGCTACCCAAAGTTACTTTACACTTACTTTGCGCAGGAGTAACCCCTCTCCAGTGAAGAGTGATCAAGTATCTGATTTTGAACACTGCAAATTACAGAAGATTTCACCAGAATTTTCCATCTCCCAGAACAGCTCAAGAAATGCCCACGTTCCATTTAAAATACTCATGTTTTAGGAGCATGAGACCAGGGTTTGTCATGTAAGCAAAGGTGTAGCCACATGTGTAACCACAGCACCCTTCAGCCCACTGCCAGAGGATGTGTGCTGTGCCTGTGCCCGTGGGAACCTGCGCAGCCCCCTCACTGCAGCATCACACAATAAATAATTTTAACCATCTATGTGACCTGACAACTGCCAACTTGGGGCAATTCCCCACCTCAGGACAAAAAACCATTTCCCCAGAGAGGCTCAGGAGAGCAGATCTTTCCTGACAAGCATTTTTATCTTCCTTTTTTTTTTTTTTAACTTTCAAGAGGATATGTTTTAAAGCAGTTTTGAAGACTTACCTCCTCGCTGCACCAGCAACGTGACTTCGCTTCCCTTAGGACATTCAATCAGCATATCCACCACCTGGTTGTGAGTGAGGCTCTGCACATTCTTCTTGTTGACTTCGACGATGAGGTCGCCCTCCTTCAAGCCACGGCACCTCGGGCTGTCCACAATTTGTTTCACTCTTTGGCCGCCCCCGCCGGGACTGTCTGCTATAGTAAACCCAAAGCCCATCGGCCCTTTCACTATATGCACAGTTATGAGTTCAGGTTGCGTTGCTATCGAAGACGCCAAAGAGACCGTGTCATTGGGGTACCCGTGGGGTCCGTTGGAGGAGACCTCAGCCGGGCTGCTGGGTCTCGCCTCCTTTGTGCCATTTACTTTCCCTGTTTTACTACTGTGGCTCGCTGGGGAGTCATAATTTTCCTGCCCGTTCACAATGATGGGTTCTTTGTCCAAAATCGCCACGGAGGTGACCAGGCTCGTGTTGGGATCGTCGGGGTCAAAGGGCAGGGGGTACCCTCGGCACAGTTCGAGGTCCACGCTGGCACCGATGGGGATGGACTGGAAGATCTTCACAACTTGGGCGTGAGTGTGCCCCAGCACACAGGTGTCGTTCACGCTGACTATGACGTCCCCTGCAGAGGACACAGACAGATACACAAACACATATATTTTGTGCACCCTGGGAAGGTGAGGACTAGAGCCTGAGAGCAGATCTGCAGCATCCACAGGTACCACTCACAGGCAACAGCAGCATTTCAGTACAAGGAAAGGGAGTGGTGACACTTGGACGAGCAAGAAGTCTCTGTATGCAGGGGATTCACTGCATAAAGCCTTTATGGACATAAATGGTTTTGAAAGTGAGAATGGAATTGGCTCATGTAAAAAATTAATGAATTCATATGATGGTATATGGCCCGTTTAACAGCTATTTTGAAGTCCAGCTCTCACTGTTTTGCACTGCGCAACACTGGCATATGATAGAGGCAAAACTGAGAGCGCATGAGAGCGGTAACAGAAGGCTCTCAAATACAGTGCCACATGTCATGTCTCATACTTCAGCCTGAAATCCAGTTATTGATTAAACTATGACTCATGTTATTAACACTGGGGCTACCAAACAGGGATGTTTAATGCTGTGATGCTCGACCTGCAAGAGAAGAGTTATGACCTCAGATGAATCCTAAGAAGACTTCATAGACTCAAGGTTGAAAAAGACCTCTGAGATGGAGTCAAACCATTAACCCAGAACCACCATGTTCACCACTAAACCATATTTCATATTTCACCACTAAGCCATCGTGCTGGGCCTTAATCTCTTGCAAAATAAATTGCCCCTTGGTGCATCCACAAAGGGAAATGCAAACTGGCCCACTGCTCTGCCCACTCCTCGGGAGTAGCTTTGGAAAGGGGAAAGCAGCACAGGAGAGACAAAAACACAGTGGTACAGCCCTACAAAAATCCATCATCCTTTGCCATGGTGGGAAGCAGTAACCCACGGCCTAACGTGGGCCCCACAACTGCTGGCTTCTCTCCTCAGGGCAGCATGGGGAGAGCAGGAGCTGGCAGAGCCCCAGCTGGATATTTTGACAGCTGAGGTGAAATTCCAACACCTTAAGTGCCTTGCTACAAGATTTTTAACATATCCCTCTCAAGGCGTCTCACTTCCCTGCTTGCTGATGGGAAAGGTGAATGCCTTTCTTCAAGCAGGGTTAGAGGGCTACAGTCCTCTCTGAAAGGCACATAAAACCAGCTGTATAAACATAAACCCAAGTGGTGACGATGATTTTGATACAAAGCATCAGTACCTGTTTCCATTTTGCCATCCAGTGCTGCAGGGCCGTCAAGCACCAAACTTTTGATTTGGAGAAATTCATCTGGCTCATCCCCTCCAACGACGGTGAAGCCAAAACCCCTGCTGCTTTTCCTTAGCTTGGTGTGGATGAACTTCCCTTTCAACTCAGAAGGGTTTCGTGTAAAAAAAGGTTTTCCTGTGTAGGAAGTTTGGAAAAAGATCTATAAACAGGCAGGCAAGAGTGTTTGATCTCTTCTTCCTGTGCCCCTCCCCGTTCTAACAAGTACACAGACAAACACAGCAGTGTGCAGGGACAGGACTGCACTTCACTCCTGCATCCTCTGATCTTATGGCACTCCTGGGATCCAGTCATGCAGTAAGAGGTGTGAACAAAAACCCCAGTACCTGGCACTTTGTTAGCTGTGGTCGTGCACACCAAAGCCCCAAGGCTACAAAGGGGAAAACATGCTGCTTTAAAGAATGAATACATCACAGCTGGGAAGGCTGGGTTAGATGTGTGTCTTATCTCTGTCCTGAGGTGGTTGTATCCATCCTGGGAAAGATGGGGCGGGGGGCAGCACAAGCGCCTTCTACAGAAGGAGTCTGCAGAGAGAGTTTCTGCAGAACGGAGCATCATTATGCTTTCCACCACTTGACCTTCTCCCAACCCACTGAGCAAAAAGCAACTTCTGAGCTCTGGCAAGACAGAGGTATCCTTTAGCATAACCCCCCAGCCCCACCATCGCTACCACCCTGTGACCTCCTTTAGTGAAAAAGGGGAGGACGCTGATGTTGTTCTTCAGACACTGTTTGAAGTCTTTTCTCTTTCCTTTCTGCTCCTTGCCTCTTGTGGATGAAACACCACCAGTAAGAGGTATCAAAGAGTGGCCCAGGACTGGAGCAGCTGTGCTGGAGGGCTGGCAGTGCTCTCGGGGAGCACAGTTAAGAGGGAAAGAGGTGCTCCACAGACAAAAGTGCACCCTTGCAAAGCACGTTGCACAGGCTCGGGGAAGAGATCATGGCTGCTGTACTTCACAGTGCCAACACTAAACACCTTTGCACTTTTAATTGTTTTTAATGCTTAGACTGTGCCACTAAGCCCTCTGGTGACAGCTGCGGGATCAGCAGTGGGTATCACAGCCAGGAGAGCTGGCGCACTTTCAAACACCTCGGCAGCATTGCCGTGGGCCTCTGTTCAGAAAGGAGACCTCGAGGGAGAGCAAGGAGATTTGAGACTCCTAAGCCTTTGACTGGGGGGTTGGGGGGAAAATGTATATTTGAAGATTATTCATGAGGGGGCAGAGCGAGGACTTGTAGTCTTCTGCTTTTGAAGGGTAGCAGAGGAACACGGTAATCCTGCAGACCGTGGGCAGATGCTCTGCTCAGACCCCAACCTACAAAAAAGCCCTGACTATCAAAGTGCAACCCAATATCTCATGTAACAAACATAGCTGAGAACAGCCTGCAGTGGGGCTTGGTCCTGGGCTCTTTTCTGGTTCAAAAGACAAGCAGAACAAGCACAGTTTCCTGGTGTCTGCCTACAGAGAGAGGCTAAGCTTGCCCTGCAGTAAGAGGACAGCAGCACCACAGGCTATGTCCCACCTACAGGATTGGGGAGGGGATCGCATTTTAAATGAGTGCTATCTACAAAGCCCAGGCTGGCAGAGTGTTGCCAGGGGCACAGGGAGAGGTCCTTGCGCCCACGTCCCTGCCAGCAGAGCCATCAGAGGGAAAGATGGCAAACCTTGGGCATAGACCGGAGGGATACGGGACCTGGAAAGAGCTGCTGCAAATGAGGAGTGAGAGAAGAGGGAGCAGCACTGAGAAAGGAAGAGGAAGGAATGAAAGAGAGGAGCAGTGGGTACCAGAACACATCACTCAGAGTGGTGCTGAAACAGATTAATGCCCCTGTAATGCCACTGTACATTTCGGTGGCTGGCAGTCAGGAGTGGGAAGAGACCTGAGTGAGGCTCTTAACTTCATTCCCTCTGTGATGGGCCCTTTCCATCACTATGTGCAGGTGTTTGGGCAGCCCTTGCATCAGTCTGACAGTGGAAAAGGCAGGGGTGGCATTCACAGATGTCTCCCCGAGGAAGATCAGCATTTTTGGGGCACTCTGATGACATGCCTAAACCCAAGGTGCCTGGTGCTCAGGGTACCATCCTCAGACCTCCCATGTTTTTCATTGCTGACAGACTGGATTATTCTAGAGTACTCTAATACCCCCCTTGGGAATGTGGTGGGGGCTCTGAGTACTGTTAAATTCCTCATGTCTGTTTTGGAAGGGCTGATCTGCTGCCAGCTGCTGCAGAGAGCAGTCCCTGGCTCCTCCTGGCAGGAAAGGTTGCCTGGGACAGCAGCACTCCTGTCAGGCTCACCTTCAGAGACCACAGCTGACCTGCTGAGCACGGGAGTATTTCCCAGTTTCCAGCTGCTCCCAGCTCTGTCAGGAAGATGTGTTCTAGCCAGACTCCCCATCTCTCACCTTCCCCAGGCTCTGGTTCCTGAAGCCCTGGACAATGCCATTCACTTGCTATGCAATTTAGATGCAGTCAAAGAGAAGTCTACTTACAACCACTTGCAACCAGAGAGCACTTTACTGCAAGAGGTACAAGTGGAACCCCCTACCTTTGCTGGCAACCTGACCTGGCAATGCTTCAGGTCATGCCGCAAATTCAGGAATGATTCATATCCTGTCTTGTTAGTTACTTAAACAAGCAACAGGTCTGTGAGCAACTGGCTACACAGACCACTGATGCTAATAAATAAGGCTGTAATAGCCCAAAGTATTTGTACACAAGTACAACTTCAAAGTCTACACTAACCTACTGTCATTCCCTCCTCATGCAGAGCTTCCCGGAGGAGCTTCAATTCAGATTTTTTTCAGAAACATGGTGTAATTTGGCCCCAAGGCATGGCCAAGGTGCTTATGCCTCTTCACCCTCGTTTACTACAGAAAGTCAGATTCAGCATGATCTGGTAGCTTGCAAAACATTCCAAAAATGGCATAGGATCTCCCTCTGCTAGGATTCCCCCCACCTCCCACTCCCCCAAATTTTCATTTGGATTCAAAGCACACAAAAAGGAAAACCCATGAGGTCACAAGCCAGACTCATTCACGGCAATACCAGATGGTGGCAGCTCCAGTGTCACCAATGCAACCAATACCCAAGTTCTCCAAAAGCAAGGTCCTGGCAAACAGTGCCAAGAAACTCTCCCCATCACAGCTGCCAAACAGGCCAGGCAGTGCACAGGGCTCTCAGACTAGTTAAACTTGAAACTCTGCCCACACATGAATGCAGCCATGGGGTGGCATCAGCTGGGCCCTCCAACTACAACATGACCATGTTAATGCATGTCTATGTCTCAGCCACAGTGCAACACGCGCGAGGTATTTTTGGGATGGAATGTTGACCTACGAGGACAGGAAGAAATCTCTGCATTGCACCTTATCACAAGAGCTCCATTTTAAACCCAGTAGAGTTTGGAAGCTTTAAAAGCCTAATCCTTGTGCATCTCTACAGTTCTGTAGGAAAGGGTCTTCTACTTGCACTTGTATCCACTGCAGTTGCTGGTAAATGCAACTCCTATTTTCACCATGGCTTTTTAAAACCTTGGAACACCACACACAGAGAAGAGCCACAATCCTTTTCTTGAGTCAAGCGATCTCATTCGCCTTGGGCAACACGTGTGGTCTTGAAACAACTAGTCTCAAAATCTGTGGGAATTCAGATAAGCAGGCACACGCCCCGGTGTGTGACACTAGTTGTGGAAATATCGCCTTTGTGGGCGGCTGAGGAATTTCATTCTCAGGAAAAAAAACCTTGTTGCTCTTTTACAACTCGTTTAACAAGGTTGTTACCTTGCACTGGCGCTTCCCGAACTGCCTCTTGGTTGTTTGAAACATGGTTTGGAGCAACGGGTGGTGGGAGAGATGGACACTCCTCTGTCCATTCTAGAGAGGGCAGAGAGGCAAATGTTACTTGTTTCACAACTTGGACAGGAGCTGCTGCATGTGTGGGGTCCACACAGAGGGAAGCATGGCAAGAGAGGAAAAGGAAACAGAGCCACAGACGGAGGGAATGAAATGCATGGGATGTCCAAACACCAGTTCTGAAGGATCTCTACGTCCAGGTCAACTGATGTGCCTGCTGGGACATCCTACCTCACGTTCAAACCTGGGACTTGATGTGCACCTATGTGGACTTGACATTTAAATGAAATCTACTTTCTGTGGCACTCATGGCACATAGGTAGAGGAACAAGCCCAAATGCCACAGTCCCCTCACTGCAGTTGGGCTGCGTTTCAAGAAAAAAAATTATTGAAAAAAGTAAGATAGAAAAAAAAAAAGCAGGGGGAAAAGGAAAAGAAAAAAAAAAGTGCATCAAAATAATGAAATTACTTCAGATGTTAGAGCCTGACAACATCCACAGGTCTTGGCTTAAGAAATCTCTCATGCAGAGGGGTTTCTCTAGTGCCCACTCCTCATGCCCTCTGATAGCTTGAGTCCCAGTGCAGACTGAACACCACCACCTACAGCGAGCACTTTGAATAGAGCAGATTAAACAGGAAAACATCTGTTTTGCTTGGTTCTGGGAAGTCTATAAACTTTCCAGAAATAAAGGAGATCTAAAGAAAAATCTTTCCTCTCTAACAAGACTGAAAGGTTCTACGTTTTTCTCTAGATTCTAGATTTTCTCCTTTGCTGCATCTTATGTGAAGGGCAAACACAACCCTTCCTAAGGACACCACTTTGCCCCTAAACACTGAGGCCACAGAAGGAAGGACAAACACTTTGGCACAGTGCTGCCATGTTAAGGGAGGGCACGTGCCCTAAAGAACACCCCGACCACGATGCCCTCAAGGGTGCCAACCTTCTGGGGGCTGTTGCTGTTGCTCAAGTTGTTTCTTCCTCTTTGCTTCAAGAACTGGGTTTTCATACTGTGTCTTCCGGTTGATGTGGCTGGAGAGGAAAGAGAGCAATAAATTAGGAAACTCCTTACGCAAGGAGCAGGAATGAGGGCCAGGCATGAAACTCCTCTTTCTGAGGAAAGGAGCAAAACACCAACCAGACCCAACAGCAGTGGGTGGGGAGCAAGGCTCACCCAGTCGTGCCAAAAGGAGTATTTAGAAAAACAAGCAGATTCCAGTATTGATAAGATGTCTTGAGTAGGAATGGCTAATTCCATCAAATACATTAAAGTAGTGATCTATGTGTGAAAAATGAGATTAAAGCAGAAAATGCATTCTGTCTGATTGCATTTTAAAAGACAGGCCTGTATCATCCCTGCTTTAATCAGATTCCCAGAGGCACAGTCATTCTCTGGCTCACCAAAGTTAAAAACAAATAAACCAAACAAACTCCCACAACTGGTAACATCTGCCAGGGATCTGATCAATGCAGACTGGGTGTCTTAAAAATATCTGCAAGGGGTGCAGGTTATGAGCTGGGCTCCAAAGGAATCAAAATCTATCTGGAATCAGCCACCAGCAAATACTCCCACTGGAAACCAGCATTTGGTGAAACCTCGACTGCACTCCTTAAGCAGCTTTTGACCAGTACGAGATGTTGAGAGCCAATGTTTCTTACCAGTCTCAGGAAATTTAAAAAAAAAACCAAACTAGCCCAGCCCCAGCATGGCAGACAAACCATGAACTCCACAAGAGAATTAACAATCTTATGAAACCCACTGATGAACACCAGCCACAGATGCCAGGGTGGTGGGGGCAGCTCTGGGCCGCCCTGCAGCTTACGGTTCATCAGCTGCTCAAGAGCCATTTTCAGTAGTGATTTTCTGCAGCAGAGAAGTAGGTAGACCTTAGAAAATTGTATCAGCTTAGAGCCCATCATTGTATCCAAAGCAGTTTACTATTAAGAACTTAATATGATACTGTTTCCTATCCCATGTGTCTTTATAAAAACCCCTAAAAACCCCCACGTGAACAACCAACCAATTTTTCAGGTAATTGTAATAGAAGAGCTCCAGAGAGTTACATTCAGAATTCTTTTTTCTGCTAAAGATCAATATTAAATCACTGGAAAATAGATTTAACTAGTCAAATAAAAACAAGTTAATGTGGTGTGTAAAAGATTTCTCATTTCAAGGCCTTTTCAGAAAATTAAGAAAATTGATAACTATTTAAAAAATGATATAAACTTTTTCATGATACAATTGTGTCTCAATAAAAAACTATTACACAATAACAGAGTGCCTGAATTGAAGGGACAGAGACAAATGCTAAAATTATAACCCATCTTCCTAGCTTAGAGACAGTAAGTAAAATAATGTCTTATTGCTGGTACTTTTAGATTTAATTCAATGAGTAGGGAGTGCCACAGAACTAATGGGCATGTACATATAAAGTGACAAGGAAAAATGCTGCAAAGACCTCTTGGCATGGCATTTAATAGCTGAAAAATATTCTTGATGTCTTTGGTAAATAAATGTCAAGCCTTAATTACACAGCTTGCTAACCCTGTTTCCCTAGGCACAGATGGTAGGGTCAGAAATAAGTCAAAGCAGATAGAAACTGTACTCCATATCTGTTCTGAGGACTATCATAAGCCATCCCACCAGACAGGAGTATACACATAATTAAAAATTCATTTTATGGGGTCAATGATGAAACAAAACTCAGATCTCTGGTTTCCCAAAGGAGTGATTGGACATCTAGATAAAGCAGAAGCTGTTCTAATTCCACTGGGAGTCCCATTAAACCTGTAATTCTACTCCCAACAACACAGCCTGATGCAAGAACCTCTGCCATGGCTGTTTGGTCGCACCAGCTTCTCCATTCCTCCTTCTGAGTGTCTTCTGACACAACTGAATTGTGGTCTGCTTTGCACACTTGTATTTTGATCATGGTACTGCATGAAGGGGACTGAGCTCAGTTAATTGCACACTTGTTAATGCTCCCTGGACACAAGTATTTGGTGAGATGTTGGGAATCCTGCACACCCCAACCCTGCGTTGCTCCTGTTTTCCTTGAGCTCAACCTCCTGTCTCCCTCCAGCCTGCTCCTACTGCAGGATGGATGGGGAATGGCCAGGCAGGGCTGCCCTCTCTCCACCCCTGGAGCATCTCCCAGCCTGTAAGGGGTCTCCTCCTCCCCAGTATGAGATGTTCCCAGTAAAGCACTGAGCCCACAGCGAGGAGATCCTTCCTCCACCCGACAGCCACACCAGAACTGGGGAGCAGCACTTACTCTACATAGTAGACACCATATACGGGATCCTCAATTTTCTCCCAACCAGCAGGCAACTCTGGAAATAGAAAAAGCATTACTGAAGCCTCCAGGGCAGTTTTTCTCTGACAGGCAGCTGCAAAACTCATCAGCAGTTCAGACTTTGCTTCAGACACGTTTCAGAACAATCACAGCCACCTTTGAAAGGCTGGCACAGCACGGCACCAACAACCCAGGCGGTGCTCCCAGGGCTGGGCTAACACCTCACTGGGAAGATGCCCATTCCAGTTGATTTTTGATTGGCTTTTAGCATTAAATGAGCAAATGCTCGATAAATATCCTTCCTGGGCACATCTCGAGTGCCCTCCTGGTTTCACCACCATGGGCAGTGGCTCTGGCTGGAGCACCGCAGGGGAGTCAATGCAGGCAACAAGCCAGAGGCATTTTAGCACCACCCTATGAAGGTGGGTGAGACTATTGCAAGCAATTGTAGCCCACTGGCAGAGACCACTTTCACCTTCTAAACCAGGGCCGAGCCACTCCTGCTCACCACTGCTGAAAACAGGGGTTTTTAAACTTGTTTCTTTGGGATTTGCGTTGCTCAGCCGTGAACCCAACACAAAATGCATCTTGCAAACAGGACAGGGTGAATTTAACATGAACACCCAGCAGAGAGAACCCACCCAAGTGGGGTTGGCACACACGGATGTATTTCACTGCAGAACACTTAATGGAAGAACACATATTGCCATAATCACATGTAACAGAGATCTCCTTTTTTAATTAGCATAATTAACAAAAAAACAGTTCTGAAGACGAAATTAACATTTGGAAATGCATCCACTTTTGTTCCTCTTGATTTTCTAGACTGTATATAGTGCTTTAATTAGTGAATGTAATAAAATCACTTCGGCATCCAACTGGGGGTTATTAAAGCTGTACATATTAATTTAGGGCCTGATCCTTGTGCCACTCATTTAAACACGATGTTCCCATTGGCTGTGGGTAACAAAATAAACATCCTATTAACAACACAAGTGGTGTGTTTGTGTAATACTGAGAAAAAGGCTCCACCCCACCATGGACTTTGCATATGTAGTCCAACATTCATTTAAATTTTAAAAAAAGCAACACTGTTGGATAACACAAGATAAAATACCCCATGAAAAATAATTCCTCATAATTTATCATGAAATAGTTAAGACTGATAGCAATCTATGTTGGTTTATTAACAAATGCAATGATTTATTTTCATTAACGGCATCAATTGCTGAGCCAATACAATCAACAATGGCCCATTAATTAGAATAATGTTGCCATAAGGATAGAAATATCTCCAGACTGGAGAGGAACAGAATCTATACAAACACACATGGGCTAATTACTCAAAGTTTATGTTTGTGTTCAGAATTGGCTGGAGATCAGATGAAATCGATTTTCATGGGTTTTGCTCCACATGTCTCTTATTTGCAGACAAAAGGTAGGTTTTCCATTCTTATCACTATTTTATCCTTATTGAGTTTAACATCTTTGGATTCCTTGAGACATAAACCATTAAATGCAAGCCAACACTAACTTTTGGGCATGAAAAAACTCCATAACTTAATCAGCAGATCGAAGGCCTGAGAAATAGATATTCCTTTATACCCTGCAAGTACCCGTGAGAAAAATTCAGAAAGCTAGAGGCCAATCTTGAAAGTCTCTCCACAAAGGGAACTCTCAGGTTTGCAAAGGAGTCCCATGAGGTAGAAGCACTGTGGGACTGGCTCACAGATTTTCAGTGCAAGTAAATTAAGACCTAGTATGCGACTGGAAAAATCACAAGTTGTGGCAGCCACTTAGCTTGTTGCACTATGGTGAAAGTAGAATGTAAAGGGACTGAGCTGAGGTGGAAGAAAAACAAAAAGTCAATGAAGGAAGGGGAAGTAATGCACAAATGCCTTCAAATGAGTTTTTCACCAGCTTTCCTGATATCTTGCCTATTTTGGACTATTAAGTGCTTTTTTATTTTAAAAGTTTAAACGAAAATAATTTTTTTTTGATTCTGTCCACAAAAGACTTTGATGTTAAATTTTATTTTTTTCTCTTTTAAAGCATTTTCACAGAAGATAGAAAAACAGCACTTTCCTAACCCTCAAAATGGCATTATGGCAAAATCTTTCCCATTTACTGTCTCTGCAGCTTTCCATTTAAGGAATACATTTCTACGTTCTCAGATATAACAATATACAAAACTGCAGCTTTTAACACATTTCTTGTTGATTATGCAGATGCACTTTCTGACTTCTACAAGCTTCTGGAAGTTCTCTAAAGCAAAAAACAACATTCTCCTTAGCCATATTGCACAGTCTAGCTTCTTAGCTGCTTTAAATTATTCATCTCTCTTCTCAATCTCTCCTGCCAAACTGAAGATGACCCAGAGCATTAGATTTTGTCACAAATATGAGATTTCCAAAAACATTTTGCATCATTAGGAGCCTCAGTGAGCCATATGGTTTTTATTTTGGTACATCCACGCAGCACCCTGCAGTCCCAGAGCACTTGTCAGCAGGTAAATTCAATGGGCAAGCATCTAATTTCACAATTTTAAGCCTGGGGTAAATACATGGATTCCTACTGAGACGCTCTAGTATCCTGCCCTACATACAGAGGGGCTGGATGAATTCCCAAAACATTACTTCTCCAGTCTCCAGGTATTTTAGTTGCATCCCTGCATCACTCTGAAGGAGCTGGAGAGGACCTCAGCACGCTCAGCTCTTGCTGCTCCCTGCAAGGCCAGGAGGGGACTGTGCCCAAGCACATGTTATATTCTACTCCAAAGGTAAATTTGTGTGTCCTTTTGTTCAACCTTCTGTTACAAAGAGGTAGCCTGTTACTACATATTCAACACATCTCTTGAAAAACAAGGAGCTCTGCAAATGCCTCTATTTTTAATGTCCTTATATTTAGAACAAAGCCTGCTGATAAACTAAGGAGCTAAATATCTGTCACCAGCCAGTTTATACTAACCCTGAGTTTCCATGCCCCTCCCTAATGCTGCTGCAACGAGTTGAGCAATTTGAAAATGTCCTTCTTTACTCTGCAGCATTTCAGCACTCAGCTCAACAGTGTATTGACAGGCTGTGAGCTCGATAGAGCTTATCTGCATTGAAACAGAGGGAACATCTCGTGATGTTCGAGCAAAACACTTGTGTACGTAAGTGCCTGCAGAACTGGGGTCAAGCTTATCAATTAATGAGTTTCCCTGCATCTATTTTTTTCAGCTCTTCTCTTGTACTAGATCCTGATAGCAGACTGAAAGAAAGGGTCACTTTAATTCATTACTGCCTCTAAATTTGCTTTTTCAATCCTCTCTCTCATTTTAAGTCACCATTTGTGAAGACCTTCGTGAGAACCTTTTACAGGCTGCTGGTGTGCATCCACCTACTTCTGATGCTACTTGGTCTGCTGCAGGTTATCTGTATGTGCTGCACATAACACTCATGTACCACTAAAGAGACTGATTTCTTCTTTAAATTGTTGTTTCATTCAAATTCCTGCTCTAAAGGAAGTTAGGCTTCCAACATTATCCCAGGTACATTATTCAGAAGAAAAGTCCTCTGCTGGCTGGTGATGCCATACCCATCACACAGAAACAGGGAGCAGAATAAACTGACTTGCAAGTCATTACAGAAACCAGAGGTTAATTCTCCTGTAATACAATTCCCCCAGTACGCAGAACTATGAAGTGTAAGTACAGTCCTTTTTAAAAGCAATAATAGTCCTAGTGGAAATAAAATGCTCTGCAACTCTTATCCTTTCAGCTCTCTGAGTGCACTAGAGCATAGCTGAACAGAAATAACAACTACCTCCACCAGCAGTGTAAACACAATGAGCACCGCGGAGATTAGATATCAAGACAGCATCCTTCACAAAGAGATGCAGCAAATAAAAGTGCACCACATCACTGAAAATCATCTGTTTATGGAATCACCAACTGAGGCAACATTTTCAGCTGCTTCATTCACAGGCTCAGCAGAAGCACCCAACGTAATACTTAAACTTTCCAATTGACACTCTGGTTCTATTGTCTGGGAAGTGTCTTTGGCCCCAGCAAAAAAGCATCATTAACTGCTTGATTTCAACTTTGGTACCTATAAGCTTTATCCAGGACACCAAAGGAAAAGCCCCCAACTTTTGCAGGGTTCAGGAGGAAGTGGCTTTGAACCAACTTTGCAAGATTAGGGCCCTCTAGCTTTCTTTAAATTCTGAATCAACGAGAAAACCACCACAGATCTGAAGCTAGGAAAAGATTAATGTTGTGTGCGCTAGGGAAGTTTTGCTGATAAATTACACTTGTTGAAATAAAAAAACTGAAAGATGCAAAATGATACAAAGGAGAAAGTAAGTAATTAAAAGCTTAAAACAGTGCAGTTGAAGTCAAACATCAAAACGAGAGATGGATGATTTACCTAGTTCACTGTCCAGTTCCTCCGTGTGTACCCCTTCTTCTCCAAGGGAAGAGCAGGAAATGAGACAGAAAAAATTAAAAGAAAATTTCAGATACCAGCACCAAGCAAGAAATTCCCTTCAGCAAACAGCAGAACCAGCACTAATTTTCTACAGACCAAGCCCAAGCTTTCCATTTATCACACTTCAGTGACCAGAATATTGATGGATCTGATGAAGATAATGAAAGAACTGGTTCTTTGCACTCTCAAAACATCTGTATCAATGGACTACTTCCATGTCATGCTTTGATAAGGCAGAATCATGTGTTGTGCTGCTCTCACTGTAGTGAGGCTTCTCCCTCAGATCTCTGCAGTCCAACCTTTGCAATCCGTTCCATAGGCACATGGATCTACCAGAAGGCCAGACCTGAATACTAATGAAGAAATCTGAGAGGAAAACCTTGCATGTAAATAAGGACTAATGTAGCAAGGTTTTCAACAAAGTACCTAAATTTATGCCCAGACAAGGTCCAAATGACTTCACTGTCCTACTGAGATGATTTAAGATAGACATGAAGTGAAGTGCCTTGTTTAACTGGAGGCACAGACCCGCACTACAGTCCAGATGCACTGGCAAGGGATATATAGGAATGCACCAGTTTTAGCAGGGCACCTGGGACAAGGATCACATAATTTTTCAAAGACACAAAGCCATCAATATTCGCTGTTGCTCCATTTATCATTATCTGCTCCATATTCATAAGTTAACAGTGACACAGATGATTAAAGTATTGCTTAGCCTATAAATAATAATAATGCAGTCTGAAAATGAAGGATGGTGACAAAAACAGAACAAAGGTGGTAAAAACAATCTTGGACCTAATACAGCAAAGGTTAAGCCACATAAATGAATGCCAGAAGCAACCAGAAAATGTGGAGTCACAATATTGCTTAGGAAAATCTGGACACCCAAAAAACCACTTCCTGTTTGCAAAATACTCTACCAAAACAGTTGTCTGGGACCATTAGTGTGAAACACAAATTGCAATTTCCTTTGATACCCTAAACAACTGGAAACGAGCAAAAAACTTGTTAGGGACACACATATCCTGATGAAACAAAAACACAAAGCAACTGCAACCAAACAAATCTGAAACAACATCTAACATTTACAATATCCACAAACAGGACAGGATTGAGCCTGACAACTCACACACACACACCCCGGACAAAACAGAGGAGTCACCCCCCTGACTTCAGTGGAACGACACCTAACAGTGACCCTTGCCAAAAACTGTCCAGCTTCTATGGCACAGCAAAACTAACTTTCTCACCTCTTTGTTTATTGAAATATAATTTGTCTTATGTGCTAAGCAAGACCAGAGCAGCCAAGCAAAGCGGCGCAATGCGCTGCTGTAACTATGAAGCAACTGGTTTAACTACTGAATGTTAAAATACCCGTTAATGAGCAACTAACTCGGTGAATGAAGTGAAGGAGTGTGTGAGAAGATGAAATTAGCTGATTTTAAGGAGTTGATAAACAAAAATGCCACTACTCCACAAAATTATGAACTCGGTGAAATACAGCTGTATGTTTCTAAGCCCAACAAAATAAATTCTTCCAAAGTTTGCTTTACAGTTGCTAAGAGGACAAGAGAAAGACTTTCCCTTCTGTGAGGAGACCTAAAGCTGTTTAACAGAGCAGCCTGGCCACCTGCTGTAGCCTCATCCTACCAGCTGCTCAGAGCACAGCAAGGGGCACGCGGATGCACAGTGGCACGTGCCACTTGCTGGCACCACTGGGGGCACAGATATAGTGGGAGTCTTGTTGGTAGAGAAAGCCAGGACAGAAATTGTCCTTCAGGGGAAACTACCTTCTGAAAGAGGGACATTTATGCTGAGGCTCGGCAACTTCCTCTTTATAAATTGCCAGCAATGCTTCAGTGTAAGGAGGAGGGAGCTTTGCCTGCGTAGGTTACTGTTTAATTTTGTTCCAGTTATGGTGACCCACTGACATGCCCATCTGCAGAGGCAGAGCAAAGCCTTCCCCAAAACAGTTGCCTCTGTTTACTCCTTGACAAATGCTGCCAGTTGCCAAGGACCTGAACCAGGCACCAGCCCAGTTTTCGCCTGGGCTTTGCACATCCCTGTGCTTTGAGGGTATGTTGCACCATGCACGAGGAAGTTGGTGACCTGCTTCATCACAGGTACATTCTCACATCGTGCAAAACCTGCCCCGTGAAAGGAAGCAAAGGGTGGAAAACTGCATGTGCAAAAACAGTCACAGCAGTTCTGGAGGCCGGAGTTGAACCTCTCAGTGAAAAGGGATTGAGGTGACTCTTTTCTGAAATAAAACTGCAATTCACACTGAGGTGACTGACACCAGTAGGAGGTTAATCATATTATGAAAACTAATTTAACAAAGAGAGCCCCAGCACTGATGAAGTAAACCCTTTCATTTTTAAGACATTTTCTACCACGATAGCACTGTGTTATCCAGAATTATGCAGCTGAATACCATCACCTTTCTTGGTCAGTAGAGCAAAATTTCCACACAGGTTTTCCCAAACACTTAAGTTATTCTCGTAATTCCTTTTTTCTTCCAGCACATCCTAAAGGATGCAGGGAAAGAACCTCCTTCAACAATCCCACATGTGGCTGCTCTAAATTGGACAGTGGCTTGCATTTCCAACATCTCAAGGAATACAAAATCTTATCAGTGTACATTTTCAGTGTCAAAAATCTACACTTTCAAATGGAATTTGTTTTCAGCAATCATAACAGTACACAGACTGCCAGAATTTAACAGTAGAAATGAAGCAATTGAGTTATTTCTGCTCAAACAAGGAAATAACATAACTCATGTGGCCCATTAAAGCAGGTGGTTGAAGTGTAAAGCAGTGGATCAAGCAGAGACCCAGTCACTCCCTCCTACACAGCGACCCAAGGAGGAAACATCTTGGACTTGTCCAGCATCAGTGACTTTTTAAATGCCTTTGCAAAAACAGAGGCCTCTGACTTGTAGCACCTCCTTGATTTTCATTAAATGATCTGTCATCTTCATGGTTATTTTACTTCCACAGTGAGTTTACAACAAATACTGGATATTGTCTCTATGTATTTAGTAATAAAGCTTTTTTCAAAAAAAAAAAAAAAAAAAGTCTTTCTGAACTCAGTTTATTAGAAAGTGAGAAGGGAAAAGAAGAAAGTCACCTAGAACTGGACCAAACACATTATTATTTCACCATTTTTAGTCTCTTACCATCATCTTCACATTCTTCTAGAGGCTTCTGCTGTTTGTTCAGGCACCGTGGATCTAGCCAAGATGTTGTTTTTGTGTTATGGCTGGAAACCAAAAATGGAAATATGACCTTTGTTAATAAACCAGAGCTGAAGGATCCATGACATAAAAGTATATATCCTCTTTATTATTCAAAAGACATGAAGGCCTATTTTTGATTCAAAGAAACAGCTCTACAATTTGATGTTTTGCAAACTAGTTTACCAAATCACAAGAATCTTGGCATTGAAAACACAAAGGTAAGGAGTGAAAATATATAAACCAGCCTTCCTGACCAGAAGGAGGCACTTGAAGGCTTCAATATTATAATATAAATTTCCAAACTTCTGGTTTTGGTGGCTTGTTTTTTTAATTCCAGGAGCTGTCTCTGAGCCAAAGACAGAAGTTTCCCTTCCTCCCTAAACTATGCAGTGACCTTTGTTCCTACAAAAGACCTTTGACATGTCTAGAGTTGACCCAAGCATTAGTCAAAACCAGTTTCCAGTGAAAACGTTATAATTACAGAAATAAAAATGTTCTGCCAAAGTCTTTGATGGAAGTTGAGCAGCTTTACTTTCAACTCTTCCTTTCTACAAGTCCCCTGCCAGCATCATGATGCCAGTCCCAGCGGTGAAGGCTGCATAGTAAACAGGCTTAAACACATTTTTCTACAAGTTATTTTTCTCCTGTAATTTCATTTGCATAAACAGACAATCTGGTAATATAATGCCTCTTCTACAACCTGGTGTCATCTCAGACATAACCTGCAAAGATATCCCTCCAGTCCCCGAGGTATCACTTGTCTAGCTTAGCCTTTAACACTGCTTAACAGTTTTAAGTTTCAATACCATAGTAATGCTATTTACTTCTCCTTCAAGGTCTCAAAGAGGTTTACAAACTGAACTTTAGCCTCACAAGAGTCTCAGGAGGGCTCTGTAACGAGGGCCACGATCCCCCAGGAACCAACAACCGACCAGCAAACTCGTATTGTACTGCAAGAAAGGGGCACTGCCCTGCTCCTGGGATCTGGGTGAGTAAATAAAAGGTCCTTGTTTTACACATCCTCCTCTCCAGCCCTCTCATGGCAGGATGAGCAAATGCGTTTAATCCTTATGTATGCTTCAGAGCAATTAATCGCCAACTAGAAAACTGAATGGCAGAAATTCAGCAAGTCAGGCAAATACACAGCAATAAAGCAGAGGGGGTCTGCCAACTTATAAATAAGCAAGTCTATAGTCTAGCTGAGAAGGAGGGCAGTGGGAGGAGAGCAATAGAATATTTGCATATTTCTTGCAATTTTGTCTCGCTAACCAAAGACTCACAACAGTGTAGTTTGCTGAGGCACAGAAAATTTAGCTAAACACCTTTCAGATCATACACTCAGAGGGACAGGATTTTGTTAGACCTGTAACATGCACAGATCTACACGCAGAGTAATGAGTGACTGTGACACGCTGGATAATGAAAATCCCAATTAAAGCACCAGAGAAACAGATCTCAAACTGCTTCAGCTACAAGACATCAGGACTGGCTATCTGACACATAGCTCTGGCTCCACTGGACCTGCACTAGCTCTGTGCAAGCAGCTCAGGTGCTCCCACGCTGCCCCCTTCAGCACTCTGACTTGAGACTCAGAATGCCATGGACATTGGTGTGGACATCTGAGCCAGCCTGGGTCTGCACAGCTCATTAGCTCGCTCTCTTAATTTGACACAAATCAAACCAAATGGTTTCCAGGCTCAGGGTGTCCCTAGAATTAATAGAACTGCAGTCATTCAGTGCTGCATCCACGTTCGTGCACAAAATCAGCCCCATGTGAATGTTCCCTCCAACTGGTCAACCTGCTCTGCAGGGAGGGAGCAGCTGGTGCTGCCACAGCTTCACATCAGACAGGCAGTTGTGTATGCAGGCCACGTTTTCCCACCACATCTATAATTCCCCTGCAAGAGGTCTGACAAATTATTTCAGGTGCTACAGTCCTGCATTGCTAAGAGAACACGCACAGAGAACACGACAGCCACGGGGACGGGTTTGGGAAAAGAAGTGGCAGCAGCCAAAGCTCTGACTGAAACACCTGTAAGGAAGGACAGCAGGGGCCCATGTGGGGTGAAAAAGGGGAGCAACCGGCTGCTCGGGCAGCATTTAGTGCTCATCATCTGTCCTCCTCCAGGGAGAAAAACGGCAGGCTGGATGGGCTGTTACTCAGGCTGTGTTTTATATATAAAGGCCAGAAAGTACGTCAAAGAAGGAGGCACCCTGAGGACACAGCGAGGGGCAGAATGCCCTGGTCGGGCTGATGTACACATTTCAGCTCCATCTGATGAGAATCAGCATTGTGCCTACGTGACTTTGGCTTGCACCAGGGGGTTGGCGGAGCCTCTTCAGGTAATCGAGAGTGCCCAGGAAAATGGCCTTTTTAACATCAGCACTCTCACAGCTGGTGATGGGCTGCTGCAGTGCTCTCAGTCCCCCCAGCACCTCAGACCTTGTGGCCCTCTTCTCTAATGTGTTCCCCTGCCACTGCAGCCAAGGGAAAACCTGCTCTGATGAAGCTTTTCATGGCCCTGTCCAAAAGTCCCCTCTCCAGATGATGAGGCAGGACTGCTGCCCCTACTGCCCTGATCCAGCACAACTCCCCAGAGCACCCGAGGGGCAATCGGCAGGGGAGCTTCTTCCACACTAACCAGCCACTGGCTTTTGGTACACAGAGGACCTCAGGTTCCACTATTGCATTAAACAGACCATCAAATCCAAAATCAATTCCTCACCTCCTCCTCTACTTTCAAAGGCTAATTGAACATTACTGTCTAGCTAAGCTCTGTGCAAGAAATCTCTTCCACTAATAGGTCCTATTTTATAAGTTACTCCTATCTCAATAAATTTAGACAAGTACAATTAGAGACTATTATTTATGGCATGAAAAAAATCAATATAATCATAAAACTGCTGACAGCACCCAGCTCTTAGGCAAAGACTGCATAGCAAGAGGTACTTGTGTTCCAAACTTGCTGTGCCTACCAAGTTATTCCCTCTGCAAACCCCTGGAGCACCTGAGCATGTTTGGCTCATTTGCTCTGACGAGGGGACAACACACAAAGCCCATCCCTGGCTCTGCTGCTGCCTCACACAGGAACTGGAGGAATCCCTTCCACTGCATTATGTGCAGAGGCAGGCACCAGAAATGAAGTCTCAGCCCTTTCAATTAGGAGCTTTCATTCCACCCATGAAAACAACTGGCCCGTATTTTATAAGTGTCTGTTGCTTTTGTAACTACCCTCATAAAGCAACCAATTCCCACTGCCTTTGAACTCAGGAGTAATTGGGATGTTAATCCAATCAGGAAATGCAAACCCCCTTCCGAAGCAGTAAAGAACAAACAGCTCTGCACCTTAACTGCATATGCTAAATATTTAACACACACACATATGCACACGCAAAACGTATCCATGGAGGTTTACTATGCCCAGAGAGAGGGAGAGAAATGGAACTAGAACAACAAAAATGTGCTTTACTCTATAAAATAGACTTCTCCGTTCTCGGTGTAGGCCATCTCCCAGTTTTCCGGCAGAGGACCTAGGTTATCCTCGGCAGAAGGAGGTAGGTATTGAGGGAGGTTCTGAGAAGGTTCCGTGGTGGGAACGTTGGCGTGGCTATCAATCACAGACGGCGGGGCTGTCTCTCTTACGATATGCACGTTATGCTCGTCCTGGTCACCAGACTCTGCTGCAGAATAAACAAGCACAGATAAAAGTGAAGATCAGCCTTTTTCTCCTGTTTGCTCTCCCAGCTTTACCCGAGCAGTTTTCCTCTCCTTGCTTTTTAATTCACAAGGCACAGCAACAGATGAACTGAGGGCAGAGGCTCTGCAGTCTTCTTGCCAGCAGGACGAGCTTGCTGTGCCCACACAGTGCCAGCCAGCCCCTTGCCAAACAAATCAGGAGCTGTGATCAGCTCCTGTGTTCGCTCTCACGGGCCCTGCTGAGGGACCAAATTCATCCAAGCTGTCTGAGGCCAGAGCTCACTGATGTGGATGAGTTCAACAGGCTTTGGAGCAGGCTTACAGGTTCACTCCTGCAGTGCCAATTGTGGGACAGGGATTAGGAGAATAAAATTTCCTGTTTGAAGAATGATCAAAAGGGGAGATTTTTACAAGTGCAAAAGGTTGCCAGAAGCTCAAAGTCAACAAGCTAATGGTGAGTGTCTTCAGTGCAGTGCATTATTTTAAATAAAAAATTAAAATTAATGTCAGCACTGCACGATGTGTCCACGTGTTGCTGCTCACTAGTGCCTGTTCTTGCTGTCTGAGGAGATTTACCCCACGACTCACTACTGCAACCTTCCAGTCAAAGTCACTCAGGAGTGTTTTATGATGTATCTGGCCCTTCTCCCTCTAAGGAAACATTTCTGATGCTTGGATCCATGCAGCTTTGAGCTGCTCATCCCCTCCATCCCTACCCACGGTAAATGCTCCCCAGTAAAAAGGCCTGCGCCCCCAACTCCTTCACAGAGAGGTTTTGGCAGCAATGGACACATTCTAAAGTTAACCCTGTGTCTACCAAAGGGATTTTTCTGTTTGTTTCTTGAAGGTGTTGAAGATTTATGGCAGTACATCCCCTGAGAACAGCAGTGCAAGCAGCAGTCAGTCAACACACTGAGAGGTCAGTGTCACCCTCTGCCAAGTCCCCAAGGAGTGGGACTGAAAGGGCTCCACAGACAGGACCTCACCCCTGCTCTCCAGACCAGAGACCATGGACATCCCCTACTCACATCCCACAGCCCTGGAAACAGCTCCTGCACTGTTCTAGTCTGTGTGCTGCCATTACCAAAAGACAAGGTAATGAACAGAATAAACTGGGAGAAGCAGGAAGAAAAATATCTATACCAATACTCTCAGTGCCTGCTTTCCAGCCTTCCTGCATTTGATATTTTTAGGTAGAAGATGACAAGATAAAGAAGGATGAATGAATCATCGCCAGCTTAAAACTGAGAGTATAAACATGCCAAAATCTGGAAAACACAAGTCACCGAGAGGTCTTCTAGAGGAGCAGGAGCATTTTAATATGGCTAGCACACTTACATGTGAAATAAGCATAAGGAATCACTTTGGTACATGAGAAATAACTCTTTTCTTGATTCTGTGCCCATTTAAAGAAGGCAAGGGGCCAGGGTGTGATAACGTTGTGACAAATGAGCTACATCTTCCAGTATTTCATCTTGTGAAGGAAAACAAGGAAGAGAAATGGTACTCAAAGTTACTTCAGGGGCACCAAACTGAGATGGGCCAGGAAATTAAACAGCATCTCCCACCAGCTCCCTCCTAAAATCAGATCCTGTGACAAAAGCTGAGGCTGCTGCCCCTTCACAACATGTGAGAAACCACCCTCTGTGCAAAATTTTGTAAAGGAGCTGATGAGCAGAGACAGAAACTCCAGTCTGGGAGGAGCTAAGCCAGCCAGGAGTGAATTGCATTGGAAATGTGTAGCAGGCAGCAGCCAAACAGGGCACAGCCTTCAGAGCGTTCCACAGTTTGGCCCAGAGAAGACCAAGAATAGTCTCAGCCTAAAGCCTTTTAAAGTTCTATAGAGAAGTTAGAGCCAGAACCTCGGCAGGTAGGGACTGGCATGACAGCTCCTCTGACTCATCAGTGGCTGGGAAAGAAAATTGTCATGGTGGTAGGAAGTGACCAGAGGACAAAGGACCTACTGCCAGTTATGGTGAACAGCCACAGCCTGCACTGCAAGAGGCTGGAAGACGTGGGTAACGCTGCTTGCTCAGTGCCTGTCTCAAACAGAGCCTGGAAGGTGAATTCACTGCTTGAGACTGAGGAAGCAACGCTTGAAGTGCTAACAAATACCAGAATTGAGGACATGGGGAGGAGCTCTTGCCCCTCAGAGCTTCATAAACTTCCAGATGATTTCCATGGAAATTCAATGGACCTCCAACAGTGTTTTGCTCTGAATCTGCCAGCACAGCACTTGACTTCAGATTGCAAAGGTTTCCAGCGATCTTTCAGCCAGCGCTTGATGGCAGTCATGGTGGGATGGAGATCTGTGTTCAGCAGGACACAAGGCCTTCAAAAAACACAGAGCTTGCACCTAAGCTTCAGATCTCATTCCTGCAGCAAGCAGCCCTCCATTTGCTGAAAGGTACCCTGGAGAAGAGGACTTGTAACTGTATGTGATGGGCATCTCTGGATGCAAGGAAGGGGAAAGGACAGCAATGTACTTAGCAAAGAGCAATACTTAATATGAAATGTAATTCTGGTTGAATCATTTCATCTTGTTTATGAAACTGTCAACCATAGCTCAACTCTTCCTTGACCTTTCTGCAACTAATGGATTTGAACTTTTCCAAAATTTTTTTCTCATTTGGCTCAATCCCACAAGATCTTTTTGGAAAGACACAACAATGTGTTTGTTCACACCTGGACATCTTCCATTCAGGTGTTGGCCAGCTCTGTTAGAGATCGACAGCTTTGGAGAAAACATATTAAAAACAACACACCCCGCATCAAACAACCCTGCATCCCAATTGATGGACAGCGATATTTTTGCTTTACCTGTGAAGCTACTGCTCATTTCAGGTACATCATCCTCTTCCTCATTCTCTGTATGCACTATGCCAGCATTTTGCATATCATTGTAAGACTTGGTTCGCTTTGGAGTCGACTGCTTGGAGCCAGACTGCAGGTTTTGCAAAGCATCGGTGGAAGTCACTTTCCCACTGAGGGGCTGGCTGGGAGGCTTGGGCGTTCCATAATAGTTACCTAGGCAATAGAGACACATTTGCATCTTCGAAAGAGAACAGTTTATAGCAGCAAGATTTCTATTCCATTTTCTTTATGGTTCCGTAACAATTACTGCCCCTCCCCACAAATAAGTAAACAAATCAGCTAACACACGCCACTCCCGTTTTGGGGGGTGCATATTTCATCCCTACAGCACACACAGAAACATTTCTTGCCTTTTTAGTTATTCTTGTCGAATCTAAAAGGAGAGGCAATGGTTGCATTGTTTAGGGGCACTGAGCGTACATGGGCTAAAACAAAAGGCAGACATGGTGAATAGCAAAACTTCATCTCGTTACATCTGAATTTCAATTAGTAGCCTTTTTACATGTGTGCACCCACACAATGCTGTGGCAGATCTGGAGTGAGCCCTGCAGAAAATAAAAAATTCATGACTGCTATCACCAAGAGAAGTGATGAAAGGCTCGATGGCCTGCTTTAATACACAGGTTCTTTTAGGGGGGGGATGTTGCATTTAGGAAGCAAAAACTATTCTCCCTCTAAAAGAAAACTTCGTCAGAGAAGAGAAAAGACAAGATACCACAAGGCATTGCTTTTTTTGAAGGGGAAATTCAGCAGTTGGGTCAACTTGGGTAGAATCGAACAACCAGACCTTAAAGCTAAACTTGAAGGAACAAAGATGCACCAACAAAATGCTACACAAACACATGGCCCTCAGCAGCCATTACCAGCTGTGATGGAAACAGAGCAAAGGGCTTGGGATGCTTCCCTGTCATTTCAAGTGACCATGGAAGAAACAGAGAATAAATGCAGGTTCACTGATGCCAGAACCACATGGAGGTATTTCACTGTCCCTGTCTCACTTCACCTCCACACCAAAGCAGTGCTTGATTTGCCCTGAAACACTCCACAGGACCCTCAGGTTTGAAATCTATTCCTGCAGTACTGAGTATTATAGGAATTCAGACCTATTGCAAGGTGCATCTTTTACTTTTTACACAATGATCCATTATATACAACAGCTTCACATAAAACTCTCCAAATTTTCCCCTTCAGGAACTGTTAATAATTTTTGCTTGTGACCTTTGGTTTCCAAGGGCAGACTTAAAAATTCCCCCTATACTCTCTGGCCTGACAAAACACAGAGGATACCCTCCACTATGGCTTCAACTGTGTCAAGAGTGCAAAATTCTTCTCTAAAATACTCATGCACATTTATTTACACTCTTCATTGATCTCCATAGGCTATGTATAACCTGAGAGCATTATTTTTCAGTTTTTCAGTACGTGTTTTCTCAGCCAGTGTAGGGGATGACCATGTTTCAGACCACCTAAGGAACATGAAGGTCCACAAGCCCACAGGACCCTGATGAGATGCATCTGCAGGTCCTGAGGGAAGAAGGATGAAGTTGCTGTGTCCCTTTCCATCACATTTGAGAAGCTGTGGCAGTCTGATGAAGTTCCCACTGACTGGAAAAGGAGAACCCCCTTTTTTTAATAGAAGAGGGCCCAGGGAACCACAGGCCGGTCTCTCCTCTGTGCCTGGCAAGATCATGGAGCAGATCCTTCTGGAAGGAGGATCATCGGGAGCAGGAATCACCCTGGCTAAGACTGGCAGAGTCCATCGGGGAAGACCACTTAGGACACACCACACGTTGCTGTTCTTCCCCCTCACTGTCTCCTGTGAGGTGAAGAAGCATTCCTTACGGAGCTGAGGCTGGAGAAGCTGGAGCAGCTCCTCCCTCCACGCTTTTACAGCCGGAGTACGAGGACAGCAACACGTGCAGGTTTGTCTTAACAAGGTGTGTTCCAGCCTGTACACAACATCGTGGATTCAGCTCCGCGGGAGCAGCAACGCTCCGCAACGCTTTCATCTTCTGCTCATCATCTCCGAATCTTAAATGCACATTGATGCATAATTTATGGGGGGAAGGAAATTACTTCTTCTGCAAAGAGCCTCTAATGGGTACGGAGGCTCCGCAAGCAGGTTGCAGTCTCTGCTAGAGAAAGAATTCTTATGCTCTACATACTGCAGGATTATTTTATATGGGGGAGAGAGAGTGCAAAGGGAAAATTCAAAGGTAGGTGAGCCAAAAAAAAAGGGATAATTAACCCTGCCCCCATCTATCCTCTCTGGCATTTCTCATGAAGAAAGATGCTATTCTGGGATTTCGAGGTCTTTTTTTTTAGGTTGTTTGTTTTTCCAGGAGGAGAAAAAAAAAAAAAAAGAAGTGTTTTCTAAGGATATTAACTGCTAAGCAGGTAGAGCCACGTGTGTGCCATACATGTGAAAACAGCTTTTATTTAGGGCACTGCACATCACTATTTTGTGCAAAAGTTACTTTGGGTCTGTTGTAAATGGTTAAATCGTTTATGATGGATGCAACAAAGTGAATGAAGGGGATATATAGATGTTGATAGTGTGGGGTTTATTTCTCCTGGACAAGAACATAGCACAGATGTTACCATCCCTCTTCCAATTACTGAGAAATATATGATTCTATCTTTGAATTTTGTTCCTCTTCAGTTCCTCTAGCAACAGCAAGGCTGGAGTCCCTAAGAGTCCAAGGAGAGCTGATCCTCAGCAGAAAAACAGGCTTCTCTAAAGTATTTCAGATATTCTTACACCGAAATCATTAGTAATTTTTCAACCAGCTATGGTCGTTGACACTACTATTAGTAAACAATTTTTTCTGTGAAGACAGTGTTCTATCTTAGAAGACTCCTACATGAGCATATAAAAAGAGTAAATATGAATTTGAAACTGAGCATGGCTCTGCATGTGTGGGTTTTATGGGAAATGCAGCCACTGGGGCTGAACTTTTCTTTTTTCTCCACAGGAGGCAGATTAAGCCTGAGTCAATGTTCAAAAAAAAAAAAAAAAAAAAAANTTTCTTCAAATTCACACAAGGACAAACAGGCTGGGGAAATAACTCAGCTCATGATGAAAATCTTCAAAAGAATGCTCCGACCCAGCTTCCAGGTGACAGGGAGAATGAAAAAAAATGGAAATACTATTTTTTCCTCTTATTTGCTGGATGCAGTCAGACCTATTTTGCTTCTCTAAGAAGTTATTTTTGAAGACGTGGCACATGGGCCTGGGCGCAGACACACTATTAGGGGTGACTGGTACCTAAAATTATCATCAAAACTCATGTTTCATCCTAGAAATTGGAAAGAGAAAATATTTACCCTAATGACTCAGAAATCCAAATGCGCCCCATAAACAACAGTGAACAGCCCGGCAAGAGTTTTACAACACTCAGACTTGACAATATTCATTCAAATTAAATCTGTCAATGCTTATGAAAAAACATACATTTAAAAATACGCTTTAACAGTGTTTTATGAGCCACTTGTAAGCCTAAAGAAGGGGCTAACTCCATAGCCAGTGTAATTTGTACTGAATATCCAATCAGCTCTAATTATTAACAGCATGTTACATGTGCATACACAAGCATCTGTCATCCCAGAGGATCCCAAAACAGTTTCTGAAGTCAGCACAGTAGTTAAGGCAGGACTCCCCGGGGTGCTGAGCTCAGGTGAAGCTCTGCAAACTTCTGAGGACTGTGACCCCAACAGGATGTCTCAAAGCTGGAAAGGAACAGCCTGTCTCCCAGAAAAAGGAGATTTCTTGAACAAGACGGCAGGAACCCCTCGACTTCTCTGCGGAAATGCCAGTTCTGAAGCCGCCAGTGCAGCATAAATGGCACTTTCCCATGTCTAACTCCTATGGGAACTGGGCTTCTAAGTTTACCCTCTTCTCAATCCCACTTGGATCCTGCCTACAGCAACTGAATTAATAGCTAATAACAGTGCATTCTCTCAGCAGATGCACATACCATTAACTGAATCCCTTGTCATCACCTTTCATTAACTGTTCTTTTATTCAGTCCCTCGGTGCTTAAAACTTATTTAACCACCACCAAAGTTCGATGGCAGCTTTGGCAGCCAAATCCATGACTTATTCCATGCACTCTTAAAGCACCACTCATGAGAATGCACAAAAATAACAATAATAATGAAAAAAACCCTCTCAACCAAAAGAGCTCTTTGGAATGAGTTGGTTTCTTTTCATCTCCTTATCTCAAAGTGTCGGCAGCTTACACATTTCAGCATCACGCACAGTAATTAGACTTTGGTAACGGCTTATCACAACAATAAGACAAGTTCTCATCATCATAACACTTCTTCCTCTGCCAATTCAAGCAGTGATCACAATCAATGAAAGTAATCTACAGCAGCTTCCCCCCTGTCCTGCCATTTCTGAGTCAAAGCAATGCTGTCAGCCATGAGAACTTTCTTTTTAAATTTTAGAAACCAAGCGATAACAGACAATTTGTCTTATATTTCAAGACAATAAAACATTCTTACTAAATATTGCCCTGGTGAACAGTAAATTCACAAACAACCTTAAGTTGTTTATGTGACCTGGAATTGGAAATGCAGTTCACAAAAATACACCAACTGGCTATCCCTACGTAAAATAACTATGAATCCATTCCAGAAAAGCTTTTGCCATTCACTATTCAATGCGATTTGTGTTGAAAGGACCCCATCCAGCCAAGATGCTGCTTCTGGAACGGACAGAAATGCACAAGAACAGAGACACAACCTAACAGGTTCAAAAGTGGAATGGATACTGAAGTAGGTGTTTCACCTGGGGGAGGGAAGAGGAGACCGTGGAGGCTGCTGGGGTGGGGACAGGGTGACAGAGCTGACATGAGAGGTGGAAGAGGGTAGAGAAGCTGACTGCAAGGTCAGGCATGAACTTGAGCATTAATCCTGATGCTGCAATATCAACTAAAGAATGTGGTGCCACACCATATATTTGAGTTACTTTGATCTGTAGGTGTTTGTTCTGCAGCTCTTCTCCTTCCTGCTGTGAAGAGATTTATGCCTGGGATCAGGAGTGTATTTGTGCCTCAGAAAAGGACCAAGAAGAGTTCATGCAGTTCTGAATTTACTGATGCCTACTTGAGAAGCCTCCTTTAGCAATTATAAAAATGCCAGGAAACTCCAAAGCCTCTGTGTAGCACAGAGGACCCTGAGTCCATGAGAAGTGCAGCTGATCTTCAAAGCAACCACTCCGTGTTAACAAGGACTCCATTAATAGCTCATGTTTTTAAAAGCAGTTCACAGCTTACTGTCTCACTGCAACTGGGTATTTTGGGAAAGAAACTTGGAGATAAGCAGCAAAATTAAGCAAGGCCTTGACACAAAGACTTGAAATGTAATTATTAATGTAATTGTTTTCTTTTCTGAGATGCAGCTCTTCTCTGCACTGGAGAAGAACTGAAACAATTGACCCTTAATTTTAGCAGAAGAGCTTCTGCTCATCTAATCCAGCAAGAGGGCTTGTGTCTGATTAACACAGGATGAATTGGTTCCTGGGAGCAGAGCTCCTGCCACAGTGTTTTGTCTGTTCTCTTCCCAGATCACATTCTGCTACAGATTTCCACATTTAGATGACAGATCTGGCTGCTGTCTGTGGGATTCACCTAGCTGCAACTGCACATTGATTAGCAATTGCCCTGAGGAAATTCAGAGTATCCAGGCAACCGGGAGGAGGCCACACATACAGCATCTGGATCGGAAGCAAAACAGGCAATGAGGGAGATCTCAGAGAAATTAACCTAAAATACATGCATTTGCTTTAAATAGCAGAATCTCTGTCAATTTCTGCAGTTATTAATGGTGAGATTAACTGAAAGATCAGTTTGGGTTTCTTGTTAAATGTGTCAAACTGTTACAATCTGTACATTTCAATTTATGTCTGAAATTTAACAAATACTTCAATTAGTACCCTAAAGGCAGCATGGGAGAAAGTCACCCATAGAACAAATTACTCCTGCTTATTCTGATTTTTCCTGCGTTGTCACTAGGTATTGCCACATGCTATTGTTAACACTCACGTACAACAGCATCCAAGCACACGGAATTGCTTTAATGCATGGAAATGCTTAATGCATGGAAAATTCCTAAAACAAAACAATTATTCTTAAATAAATAAGCAGTAAGGCCTTGGTAGAATGGGTCATGAGGTGGCTATGGAAGCTCAGGGTGCTTCATGAGACCAGCTGTACTATACTCACTGCCCCATCCACATGCAAAGAGAGTAAAAATAAAAATCGTAAGTAACATAAAACAAGCACATGCTTGTGGATGGTATATACAGGAAACAGGAGAAGCAGCTGGAAACACCCCACCTAGCACAAGGCTGTGGGAATAAAGAAAATAGCATGTCAAGCCACTGCAACGTGCAACTCTTCTTCTTGGAAATACTGAAATATTTATATATATATAGTCCCACCATGAGGATGCGGCCCATTACCACCTTCCCTCTGTGGAATGGCAGCTCACAGTGAGCTCTGGCAGTGGCAGGGAAATGCCACAGCCTGGGGAGGTTGGGCGGCCTCTGCAAAGAAGGAGCCGGATGACACCAGTGAGGAGCAGCCAGTTGTGGAGTCCCGAGAACACCCAGCACCAAGAAACAATGCCAAACCATGCCTGGCTGTCATCTATCAGTGGACTACTACAAAAAGCCTTCAACACATCAGACTGTGGTTAGAGAGCAAATGATACCTTAAAATAACCTAAACTCTAATTTAGGAAAAAAAGAAACAAATTCACCATATCTCTTTTAGCCAGAAGTGTTTAGGAACCTCTTTTTCCCCAAGGTTTGTGTTTCAAAACACATGACTGCTAATGAACAATTTCTGACAGAGCTCACATTGGAAAACTTATCTAAAGTGCAGAGAGAGCAAAGCGGTGAGGAATGCCATAGGAAATTCAAAGCCACTCTAAACCCCTATCACATATTTGAACATTTGCTTTTAGAGAACAAGAGTTACTCAGGTACCACTTTAGCTGTTTGCAGAATGAAGCATTGTTATCTGATGACACTTCAGTACAGCAGCACTCATGCTCAACACTGATAATCTTGCACATAAACAACGTGTTGCCTTTTTTTCCTCTACTAATGGTTTAAAAAATAACAAGGGCGGAAAAAACAAAGGGCAAGCAAAGTATAAAAGCCAAGGATAGAAGAGGAATCTTTCTGCAGTGCAGAGATGCTAATATGTGGATATGATACATTATAATGGTGCTAAAGGAGCTGTTATGATTTATTGAGTCAATCTGTAGCAGGGAGACAATAATGAGCGGATCTTATCTCGTTAAGCGGAACATGTAGTTCCTCTGCATGGACATCCCCAGCATCTGCCACCCTGACTCGGCTGATCTTCCTGTCATGGTTTTCCTGCCCCAGACACAGCTCTCATTCCAAAGTTGGACCAAGCTGGTGAGACCCACAGGCTGCAGAGGCACCAGGAGCCCAGCAAAGAAAATCCAGCCACTTTGCTGAGGCACTTGGGGCAGTGGGGCTGCTGCAGAGAAACCCAAGGAGAGCCAGCACATCAGATAAATTAGGCTAAAGGCATCTTGATCTGAAGCATGTTGCTGAATACACCTCTCTACTTCAGTTGAAATTCTAACTGCGCTATTAACGTAATTTATTACACTCATTAAGTACCACAATCAGAGACTCTGTCTACAGTAGCTAGTTTTATACACTTTTAAAATGTTAGCAAGTCACCCCATTACATCTTAGTCATGAGACTAATGCAGATTACTTATTACTTCACTTGGCAATCACATAACACTTGTCCAGAGAATGAAAGATGATGCCTTGACAATAATATGCTATAATGTAATAACCCTTCACATGTTATAAAGTGCAGCACTTTTTCTTTTGAGGATCACTAAGTGCTGGGCAGGCATTCATTAATACAGCCTCGCCAGACCCCGGCGATACAGCCATCCCCATTCAAAAGTCAGCCACCATGGCAATGTCCCCATGTGCCTCTGCAGGGCTCCCATCCCCACTGCTGCCTTCAGCACAGCCCTCCCAGATACAGTCACCTCCACTCCTTCCCTCTTCAAGAGCTGACAGCTGCAGGCACAGGACATCTGCTGAAATGCTAATGAAGAGAGAAGTAAGCATTGTTTTAATATTCTTCAGGCCAGTAACCTGAAGCACAGAGCAGTTACCTGATCTGCCCAGGGCCACTCAGCAGATGGGGAAGAAATGGGAATGAAATCTGGAAATGGTGGCTCTGTTCAAAATAGCCCTCCCTTGGGGTCCCTGTGAGAGCCCACAATTCAAACACAGAAGTAATTGTTAAATAATTAGTAATCTACACAATTACTTCCATGCACCCATCAGTATTTTCTGCCCTGAAGGAGCAGTCAATAAAAACTTGAGATTACAATTATGGTGATTTCCTATCCACCAGAAGGCCTAGACAGTGTGCAGCCTAAAAAGACTTTTCCTTCATAGTAAGTATTGGCAATGGGAATTTTTAATTGGCTTGAGTGGGTTCTGTGCAGCTTTACCAGCCCTCACGTGGGGCAAAATCACCAATACTGGTGCAGCATCACAGCTTTGGGCAGGTCTTCAAGGCTTTCAGCTCCAGCTGCTGGATTCATGTGATCAACATGTAGCTTTCAATAGGGGAAGAAAGAAGATGTTCCTGGGCTTCATGGTTAGAGATCAGCATGAACTGAAAACCTCAGGAATTAAGGCTTGCCAATGTCCCCTCCCACCCAAAAACAATTTTTGGAGCCTTTTGGGCACACAACACACCAGGGAGGTGACAAGTGACCAGAGGAGCAGCTGCCATGCCCATTCTGCATTCACTGGGATGTGAATCAAAGGCTGTCTAGAAGAACCTTTTGAATTCAGCAAAAGAAATAATAACAGCATTACAAGGTCCCGTAGGTTGGCAACACCTTTTTTGTCCTGTTCAGCTTGTACTTTCTCTTTCTGCAATTAGAGCACTTTCAAAACCCAGGTTGTTCTTACAAAAACTGATACACTCTCCTACTCCTTTATGGCTTCCAACGGTTCTCTTCTGCTTACTCTTTATTCTTCCCAAATCAATAGTCTCTGTATCAGCATCAAAGTGCCTCTTCTGATGGCTCCTTGTTTTCTAATCTTTCTCCCCAGAAGTTCTCTTCAATAACTGTTACTAAACAACTGCTTGTGCTAGGTCTTCTCCTTCAAGGTTTTTCCCAGTGATAGTGCCATTATCCTGGTGGCTTTATGGCCTCCAAGAGGCAAGAAAATCCAGTAATTCCAAAATTTTATTTTGCTGTTTCAGACTTACTCTCCAGCTACTGAAATGTAGAACAAGAGTACCAAATTATTAATAATAAAAGCTATGCATTAAAGGTATTCTATTGCACTTCAGCGAGAAACAGAAGATTATTTCCTTATGCTGGATTCTATCCCTCTGATTTAGAATAAGTCATCAGCGATCAAAAATACAGCCAACTTCATCACGATGCTACATTAAAAAAAAAGGCAAAAGCGAAATGCAGCATAAAACAAATTATAATTAAAATAAGACTGTAAAGCTGGACAATAACAGAGACTTGGACATTAAAAGTCTAACTTACTTTGTGATCTGTTTTTTTTGGCAGACTGGGGTATTTTTTAATAGATAAAATTGCTGGTGATTGCAGCATTGAGTCTGAATCACACCATCTTCCAAGATCTAATCAAGATCAACACTGTCTTGATCAATACAGTTGTAAAATAAGATTTCCAAAAAAAGTACAACAAAGCCATTAAAGAAATCTCAGAAGGCAGCAAAATAATTTCTTGAAGCCGTAAGTGAAAAATGAACTCTATTTATTTCACATCACAATCAAATAGTAATGTGTCTTGATGCATATGTGCACACATGCATCATCATTATTTGCTTTATTCTCATTGATTTTTCCTTCCATGGGCCAACACTCCAGAACCACAGAGCACCAGCATCACTGATGTCAACAGGGAAAGAGGCTTCTCAGCACTTCTGACAAATTGTTCCTTTCAAGTTCAGACACTTCTATCACCCGCAGAAATGAAATACACATTGGACTTAGGAGAAATCAACCTCATCTTCAGCAACTCAAAAGGGCAGCCCACGAAACCTGAACAGTTCAGCTGCTGCTGCATATAATCACATAAGCAATGAAACGAGCATGTTATAGCTGTCCCAGATGGATACAGCATTTCCTGAAAACTAATTCCTGGCGTATCCCAGGAGCCAGCTTACAGCCAGTTACCCATTTTGTCTTTCCAAGTGGAAAGGTCACCAGAACAAATGCCATCAGGAAGCAATGGCAGGGCTGTTCAGCTGATCTATTTCGAGCACCATGACAAAGAAAACTAATTTAGTGTTATAATTAGAAACACGGAGAGGAAAAAGCTCATTTTGGAGAAGAGCTGCTGCTGGAACGTTAGCATTGGTGCTGATGGAGCTAATCAGCTCAGAGAGGTGGAAGAGTGAAACCAAATTACACATTTAGCATCTTCATGCAAACCAGGTTTGACACGCCAATTGTCTGCAGTTGGGAATGAGTGCAAGGTTTAAAGGTGCCCTTACACAGGAGTTTTTGAAGTAGACAAACAAACGGTGTTTCAGGACTTTTCTTTCCAGACCCTGAAAACCAAAACCACATGTCACAATTTTTCCTGTTCATTATTCGATGACTACTTTCCAAAGCCTACTGGCTATTTGCGTGTAGCTCATATTTTCAAATGTATTCCCTACTGCTTATTATAAAGAATAATAAGAATAATAATAAGAATAGGGCTTTTTCAATCTCTCATAATAACAGAAAGACCCATTAAACTTCCTGCAAATGGAAATATGGCATGAATGAGCTCAAGTACACTGGAAGGACTTTCAAAAGTGTAAAGTATTTCTTTTCATTGTCTCTCAAGAGGTACAGTTGAATGTTCTCCAGAGGGAAAAAAAAAAAAAACACACTCCAAAAAGAGGTTTCAATTTAAAGGAGATATAGATTGCAGGTTTAGTTACAGAAATCCTATTGTGTACCTAAATATGGCCAATTTGCCTTGCCTTTCTCTGGGAGTCAAAGATATCTTTTTCCTGCTCTCACCCTGGTGACATTTCAGTGCCCCTTGGCTGTTGTTTGCAAAGTTGTGCTGTAAAAAGGATCAACACAATAAGCCAAGTTAGAAGCAATCATCCAAGCACAAAGAAGATAAAAAAAAGGCCCAAAGCAGTGTATGGTGTAGCTGCATAGGGACACACAACTGGGTGAAGGAGGATGTGTATTTAGGGAAGATGATGGGAAAGAGGGAAGAAAAAGTGAGCAAGGGGATGAGCCAAGTGGATACAAAGAATAGATGCATACTGTCTCAGTATTTCGTTACTGCAGTATATATTGGATTTTCCTGGCCTACTGGTTTTAATCTTATGAGGCAGTTAACATGAAAGACAAAAACACAGCAATATTGGAATTTCCTCTTTTGGGGTAGAGAAAAAAGGGAAGTAGAGAACTAGAATGGAAAGCAAAGTCCTAACTCGAGCAAGAGTGATGCAAGAGTGGTGTCCTACCACAGCTATTGGAAGTGTTTTTTCACTGCCCATGTGGCTCCATACCTTCATAAGTTCCTACTTCCAAAAGGGTCCCACTTCGCTCCAACTCCAGAAATTCCTCCACAGTCAGAAAGTTATAGTCCACACCAGGCACTTCTCCTTCTCTTGGAGGGCGGGTTGTGCCTGAAAGGGAAAATTAGCACATTAATACAGCTGTTTTCTTACCAAAGGTAAAAAGGGCAGTAAAAAAGGTTCATCATGATACAACAGCATTTGCAGAATACAATTCTGTGAGCTACACAGTGTCAAAAGAGCTCAGTTAGAAGTTAGGAGCCCATGTGAAAACAAGACAAGACAGAGACCTCTGGCTGAGCTGGCAGTACCAGCTGGAACAAACCAAAGTACGATGTTTTTTGTATTCTCAGAAAGACTCTCTGGCAATAAAATCTCCCATACCACATGCAGAAACGCAGCTGGAAAAGTTTGGTACCTGGGAATATGCTAGCAATTACCTTCCTGCTATTAGCACTGTCTCTCATACTTCAGCTTCACTAAAATTGCAATCTGTGTTCTCAGATAAGACTTCTTTCTAGCTTCCATTATTTCTGTATTACCAGCTCACCAAATGTTCTTTCACATCATAAAGATAACTTCTTCCTTGTTTCTTCCTCGTGTTTTATCTCTATTTATATTACTATTTTTTTATTCAGCATTAAAAAGTACCATGAGACAGTTTTGATGCACCATTCATACGAGTTCACTAAAGAGACAACCTGCCAACTGTTTGCACAGAAGTTCACTTATAAGCTCATTCCAGTTCAAGAAATACTTTTGAGTAATGTCACACTGAATTTCTCTCCAGCACTTGACAATTTAAATAGCACCCATGGAGAACGGGGCTCTGATCGCTGCAACTCTGCCAGCTCTGAAACTTCTCCCTTCTGATCAATTTACAGCCCTCTGAAGCACAGCGTAAAATGAGTCATTCCATGACTTTTTTGCTAAGATGGCTTGGGCCACTGCATTTTAGGTCACTGAGCAGAGCTTCATTGATTAGGATCAATTTCTGTTCAATAGCTTTTATTTTCCATGACTCTGGAGGTTAGGAGGTGGCTGGATTCTGTACATCTGAGATTAAATAAAAGTGACAGATTTACAGATGGTACAGGAAACTGAATTTTGGAAGGAAGGGCAAAGTTAGAGAGTTGGAGGTATCCGAGTGCTGTGGCTGCAACCAGTCTGCTGGCTTGGGAATAACTTCAGGGATGTGGAAATCACAACTAGCATCTAATGAAGCACAATTTCTCACTTCTGAGGGACTCTTCCAGCCCCTGGGCAGTGTCTTCTCAGTGCATACAATTTCTTAAACTCTCTATTAAAGGACAGAAGAAAGAATAAAGAAGCTGAGCTTCTGGAAACTAACTGGGAAGATTCCAGCTCTCAGAAGTTGAAAGAGCACAAATTTACCATGCCTGCATCTGGCAAATGTTTTCCTCAAGTGCCAGGGAAGCAGAAAGTCTGCTTATCCCCTATTCATCTGAGAGACTGTTCAAGAGGTCAGTCCTAACGGAGTGACACCCTTGAAAGAGTGTCACTAGAATTGTTTTCTTGATAGACATCCATGTTCTCTAATATTCTCCATTTCTTGTTTCAAAATAGAAACATTTTGGTTTGGTTTTTTTGTTGTTGTTTTGATTTTTTGTTTTATTTACCACCAGTCTTCAGATACCCTATAAATTCCTATGCTTTTTCTACCGTTCCTTCTCTTGGAACTGTGCGAATGGGTGAAGACACAAGAAGAAATAAGGAAGGGGATGGAAATGGTGATGGATATCTTCACCCTACTAGCAGAATTACTCTTTCCTATTTGAAAGGATTGAATTTTGCATTCTTTGTATTTTTGAATCCTTACAGTGAGACTACAACAACTTTTCCCAGGTGGATTGTAACAGAAGACAAAAGTCTTTCACAGATCTAGTCCAGAGAAATACCAGAGCTGCTCCACATGCCCCTCTCTATGGAGACCCTCACCAGAGCATCACGGCTCTTGGCCGTTGCCACATCCCCCTAAACCTGGCCCATGAGAGGAAAGGAAGAATAATGAAAAGCCTCAAAAATAACCATGTCCAATGATGTGCTGTGGCTGTCCCATGCCTGGAGGACAATGGAAGTGAGAATTAGACTCTCTAGTCCTCCTCATCCATCAGTCAAACGTCACCCCGAGCCATGTGGCACACGAGCCAAATGACAAAGATTGGGACTTACATTTTCCCAATAACTGATAACACATACTGATGAGACACAAAGACCAGGGAACTTCAGGACTGCTTTTACTTTATCTTTTAAAGCCTCTTCTCCCCTTTATCTGAATCTTCCCACAGAGAGTATTTATTAATCTTTTTTTTTCCTTCTGAATTTTTATAGCGGTGAAATTGCAGTCAGCAGTTTACTAGTGCTGGCTGCCTATTTGACATGACAATTATATCTGCCATAATTTCTCTGAGCCATTTTAATGGATCTATTTGTTTCATCTCAGTGTTCTTAATTTCCTGAATATGTTCAAGTCGAAAAATCGCAGATGTGCTTGCTATCAGCACCACTGCCTGCAACACACACTGAATGCATTAGGTAGCCCTGTAAAAGAAAGAAAAACATTGCGTCGCAGAGATAACATTTGTCACCTCGCTGGGTCCTCAGCAGCAAACCCAGGGAAAATAAAAACCTACATTTGTTGGGACATCTTATCTGGGCGAAGGCAAAAAAACCCAACAACTTTCCATGTTGCTGTCTAGAGCAAAGATTGCTTGCAGATGCTCCGGCTGTTATCCTGCTTCACATCTGAACAAGTGTTACTGAATGCAATTCAGGAAGGCAGGGGGAAGGGAAAACCCGCCTCCGTTTTTCTTGTAGCAGAATGACAGGCTGCCGGCTGGACACACGCCTGGCAGATGGCATTTCAAAGAGTTTTCATGAACCATCTGGGATGTGTACAATGATTACAAACCACACTTACAACAAAGCCAGAAGGGCTGCTTCACAAGGAGGGTGGGGGGAGAGGGCGGGCGGGAGGAAAGGGGGGAAGAAAAGAAAGCCAAGAGGCTCCGAAGCAAACTCCGTAACTTTTCCCAGGCTCAGGACACCAAGAACAATCAGCACCTTCCACCCAGAGCCCTTCCCCAGCCTGAAACAACTGCTCCACAACTGTGCAGCACGCGTGTGCACAGGCCAGCACCATCACAGGCTGCTCGCTACCACTGCAGCTCTCTGCTGATAAACTCCAGCTGTAATCAAGTCTCCCATCATTAACGTGGCAATTATGTACAAAGCATAGTGCGTGTGTATCCTCCTTCCCCCTTTAAATTACATTTCAGCATCCTTACCGCAGGATGGTCATCAGTGAAGGAGATGACTGTGCTTTTATCAGAGCTAATAGCAAGTCAGACCACTGCTAATGGCAGAATTAATTGAGCACAATAACAGCTGTAGACAGCCCAAACATGAGATAACATACTCCACTAGAAAAGAGGAGGCAATCATATTTAAATACATTAACTTGCCTGCCATGTTTGCACTGAAATATTAAGTGGCATGAAATCTTATTGCCATTAGGTAGCAATTTAGCTAATTAATTTGAGCCTACGTCCATTGTGTGACTACATCAGAATTGCTCCTGCAAAGGAACTGAAAGAGAACCTGAGTGGTTAACAAGTCCTTCTGTGCATTTAATGGTAAAGCTTTTAGTCTTATTGGGCTAGAATGTCCCACAACATGAAACTAGTTAGATACACTAAATTCACTGGGGAATTACCCAAAAGCCACAGAAGACTGAAGAAAATAAATAATAAAAAAATAAGGCTACTGGTTAGCATTGCCTTCTCTTGTGGTCTGCAGGGGTAAAACTACATATAATGTCAGTGGCTCAGATGCTTGATGAAATGTTTGCCCAGCTGTTGGTTTGGTTAGCACACCCAAGCTATCTGCATCACAGTTTATTCATACATCACTAATGTTTGGGCCACAGAAAAGGGATCTAATCACAAGTTAGAGAAACTGCTTCTAGACACTGGTGAGTTTGCCCAAGTGCTGTACTCGAACTAAATAATTTAGAGCTTGTCACCCATGCCAAGAATAACTGGACTGTGGCTCAGATGTATTGATGACTATCAACTATTATTCCAAATAATTTAAGCACCCATTTAAAAGACAAATAGCTGCTGCTGTTGTGTTGCCTATCAACCATGCTGACACTTACCCAACATGAGCCTCAATTATAGTATGGCCAGACTGTTAATATATGATTCGAGGGCTATTTACCTCCTTATCAATCTACCAGGGCTTCAAGTTAAGCTGTTAATAGCCACTGATGCCCTGCTGCTAAATTAATCAGAATCTTGCGTATTGTAATCTAAAAATAAGACTTCAAAGCAGCTGTAGCCACTTCAATTGCTTTCTTGTTAAAATAAAACCAGTTCTTGAGCAGTAACAGTTACCATGCACCAAAATAGCCCCTAGCAAGTTTTTTAGAAGCTGCCTTTTCAAGTGCAAAATACCTGCATCTCCCATTTGAAAAAAAAAAAAATAAATATAATTATTTCTGCAAACTCCTTCTCCAGTTCCACTGGTTGGCAGTGGCAATCTTGTGAACCACCAAAATATGGCAGATCAAACCACAAGTCGTTTGGTTCTCATCTCTATTTACCAGCTTCTCTTCAAACGTCAGGCAATGTGGGAGTTGTACACTCAAAGTAATTATACAGTTGCTATGACCATATTTTATACAAGTCACTGGTGGTTATCAGCAGTGAGTGGAACTGTGGTAAAAAAGGTTTTAACATGAAGTGTGCAGGGATGTGCAGGGATGCTCCTGACTGAGGAAGCTTCAAGGCCAAGCGCTGCTGGGGGGGGGTTGCTGAGTGGTTGGGGTGGGAGGAACCAAGGATTCTGCTCTTGCCATTGCTCTCAGAATGGTATTTTTGTTCATTCAACAAGAAGAGATTACCCTCATCATCTACAAGAAAAAACCTCCTTCAGCTGCCAAGGAAGAAACATATTAGGAGAACATCCTCTTCTCCCTCTGCATGGTGTTTAGAGGTCACCTTCTTCTCTCACATGACAGGGTAATTTGGAGAGCCGGCTTTGGCTCTCCTGCATCTGTCACCTACGGTGCCAGATAACTGGAACACAGGACAAACTTCACAGAGCTGCTAATGGCAAACAGAGAAGGGAAAAGACAGAGACAACCTGGTCTGTCTCCAGAAGAGGCACCTGATCAGAAGCCAAGCTTAAGGCAGAACTTATCAGCAGCACAGCATTAGAAACAGTTTTATCTACGTTAACAAAAATAGAGTTTAACCTGTCTGTAAACAGACACCGTACACAGAACCTTATCTTACAGCTTTCTGGGGTTATTCAAACTAAGAATATTTTTCTTTTCAACAGAAGTAAAAGGATTTGTATTTGGGCATTGTTGTGCTATCCATTATACACATGTGTGACCCCAGTACCTGTGGAGAGGGGTAAGGAGTCATTTATAGTTGTAACTACATAAAATACAGACATTTCAGAGAGGCCCAGTCTGTTAAAAACCAAACATGCTCAACTTACAGATACAATTTTCTCCTGAAACTCGAAACTCAGGAAGTTAATTTGGGGATTTTAAATGCTGTCTGTCCCTTCTCTAGCCAGCGACTTGATACCTATAAACCACAAGAATGTGACAAGGATTCAAAGTGTTTTGGTGGCAGAATAGAAATTCAGTCCAAAGGAGAATGTGGTCTGTCGCTAGAAATTAACTCACAGCTCCGTTAATGATGCATGTGCAGAAACAGATGCTGATTGACTCTTCCTGGCCACACAGATAACTGCAGAACTAAAAGCAAATTTCTGTCACTGTGGTCAGCAGGAACGACTGATGAAACCCAGAAAACAGCAGACCAAGACAAAGCCGTCTTTCTGTAGACACGTTTCAGAGAGAAATGCATTTTGTGGCTGCAGTCTAAAGTAATTTTTCTTCTACAGGGGGAGATGGAAGGGATTTGTACAAAGAGCCTAGTGCCTGCTTCTCCCACCAGCCTTTCCAGCAAGTGGCCAAAGGAGGATCCCCCCTTGCTCAAAGGGCCGTGCCTGCCATGCACACAAGCGATAGTGGCTCAACCCTCCGTGCACATCGAAGCCCTTCTCGTGTCCAGTTCCACCTCCCTGCCTGCCCGGAGTCTCCCTGGAGAAGTGATTCAGCCACGGCGCACAGCATGGCTTAGATCGGGCAAACCCTTCAGGCAGCGAGTTATTTTTGTCCTTTTTAAGTCTATTTTTGGTATTCCGGTGGCCTTCGCTGCCACCAAATAAGAACGCTGGTAATCTTCAACACATTTATCCTCAGAGCGTTTTGAGGTAGAGAAAGTGGGTTTGTTTCCGGTTAATGGCACAAGCTCAGCCAAACCCAGGCTCTCAAGGGACTCCAGGAACCTAATTCTAGAGAAATCAATGGGATTTAGGAAACCCTACAGATCAGGATCAGGGCCTGATAGATTAAAGGGGACAAAAATAACTTGCTGCTGTGTTGGGGCTTTGCAAGCTCGGACTGTATGTGCTGCAAAACACCGTGCCAAGGCTACACAAAGCCAGTTCAGCATCAGGGGGTTCACTCTGCTCTGCAATACCAGCTTAAAAGAAACTGACAATTACCTGATAACTAGAAGTAAGGGTATGAAACCTGACACAATCCCCAAGAAAGCCATTTAAAAAAGACCTGTTCAAGGATCTAGGCCAAATAGTCAAAGAGAGCATCACCTCCCTGACCTGGGAAAGCACTAGTGGGAAAGTTCTACTGCTGTGTGGCACTTCCTAATGCAGTTACAACCTCCTCATGTGTCCTTCAGAACATTCATTTGCTTTCTCCTACAAAAAAAAAAAAAAAAGAAAGAAAAAAAAGAGTATTCTGGCATCTAACAAAACACAAATAATAAATATTCTTGGGTTTGCAATAGCAGCAGCTCGCCTTCTGGATCCCTTGCTTTGAGTGATTGCTGTTACCTCACCAGACACCTGCAGCCAAATCCCTCTCATTTCCCACGAGGTGGGACACCCACCAAGAAGATTAAACTTCGTGAACTAATGAATTTGCCATTAATCCGGTGTTCCTGGAGTCCAACAGCATGACATCCACTAATTTAAATTGTGAACTACTGATGAAAAAGCAAACTATGTACCTCCTTGGCAAGAATACCTTAGCCGTAACTGTGCACAATTTTATTCCTTCTAATATATGGATTAGTGTAATAAAGTGTAATTTTATAAATCAATAAAGCTGTATAATGAGATTGCCCTGTAATGTTCTACTTTTAAATATTGGCACAGAAATGAATGAAAATTGCCATTTGTGTAAGTGTGGATGTGACTTATGGAAAGGGAAATTAGCCGAAAGTAAATTAACAAGGTGATTATATACTTGTATTTATATTCAGTTCCTCTCATATACATTTTTAGAAGCCTAGATAACTCTACAACCATGACACACACCTTTATTTCAAAAGGACCCCCCTTTCCTCTACATAAAAATTATCCCTGTTACTTTCAGTAGGAATGTCTGCCTTGGAAAAGGCTACAGATGAGATGGCAAATTAAATACATACACTGGGTAATTACAGAGCACCCTGATTAGCTGGTTATTTTTAATCCTGTAGATCATTCACCCCGGACTATGCCAGCCCAAGCCCAACCGGATTCCTGCAGGGCTGCCCCACATCAGTCACCTCCAGACTCCCGTGCTGAGGCACTGAGCAGCTATGGAAAAGCACACCATGGATTAAGATGACTATTCCATATGAATGTGCACATCTGTGTTAAATACAACAGGCCAAAGGTGTGTGTGTGTCTAGTGCTTAAAATCTACTTAATCACTCACAGGAGACCCGCGATGTAGGGTTGCTCCCACGCAAACACCACTTTTAAACAAATACCTCACTGTCTTATTTATACTTCTACGTTATAGGAAGTAGTTTATCAGGAGGTACAACCTATTGTGCTCTATACATGCTCTTTCCATGGCTGTTTGCAAAGCTACCTGATCTCCTCAGATTGCCAAGGGGAAGGAGCAGCTCAATCTGGGAGCTTCATAACTCAAGAGTTAGACCAAGTGTTAGACCAAGAGAGTGTAGAGTGTTAGAGCAAGGTGTGAACTGATCAGCAGGATCGTTCAGCTGCTGAGAAACAAAATGCCCATCCCTTCCCTGTCATGTTCGGCTGATTGGCTGAATTAAGTCAGGGTAGTATTAAAAATTGCTATTCATTAGCTATGGGATGCTCATGAAGCTCAGTGCAAGATTTGAGGAGGTCATACCGGAGTACAATCGTAGAGCAGGTAAGAACTAAACGCCTCTCAAACCCCTTGGCTGATGCTGCAGACCGAGGACTGGGCGGAGAGGGCTTTGGGAAAGGTGCGGGGCCAAGACTGGGTGTCCTGTAAACTCCTGCAAGATGAATTGCCCAGTTACAGACCAAAGACAGACACAAACCCATGGAAGTCAGATAAGCCCAAGTTCACTGATTTTCCAGGGAACCTTAAGGGGTTTATAAACATTATACAATCCTTTTCACCTGCCAAGGAGTAGCGGGAGAATTTCCCAATTTGGGGGAAGACATGCAGTGGAGCCTTGAAACAGAAATACAGTTTTATCAACAAACAATGCAAACTTGTTTGGGCAATACGTGTGACTCTCGCAATCCAAGGAAGAATAAAAAAAACCCCACATCAGAAACTACTGTTAGTCCTGTATGTGCAAATCCATGTCACAGTGAGATCATCCCGGGAACAGGACTGCCTCTTTCTTCCCCACAACACAATGTTAAGGAACTCCCCAGCCTGCCCGTTCGTGAGCCCGGACGGTCACACTCCCACGCCCAGAGCCTTTCACGGCTGGGACCGAAGCCCTTCACAGGGGTGGCTCCGGTGCCCGACGGGTCCCCCCGCACATCCCAGCCCCGGTCACACCAGCCTTCCTTACCCGATCGACCCCAGGGGTCCCACAGCACAGCCTCAGATATCTCGTTCCATAAAGCCATCGATTCCCGGGGCAGTAACACAGGAACAGCTCCAAGTGGACTCCCAACAAAGGAACTCCGGCGGTTTTATACCCTCGCTCTCCCGGCGCGCAAGTCTCGCCCTTCTCCCGAGTGTTTGGCTCCTGCCCCCGCTCTCCGCGTCCATCCACCTCGCTGGTGTCCCCGGGCTTCACCTCCTTTGTTATCCAAAGGCTGGGCAATTCCCGGCTCCCGCTGTGTCTCTCAGTGCCCATTCCCTTGGCTGGCATCGCCATCCTCCTGCCCATTGTTATCCCAAGGCTGGCACTTCACAGCCTCTCGCCTGGGGCTCCCACCCCGAGCTCAAGCTGCATTTCAATCTGCAGTTTGGGAGTCCAACTACCTGGACCACAAGTACTCCTCTTGACAGCGCTACTACACAGCTACTGGAAAGAAACAAGTCGTACTTCTTTGCTTTAAAACTTGGATACTAAAAAATTTTCAACTCCACAAAAGTCGATACCCTCTTTTCTAGTCTACTTCAAGGCTTCAGACGTGTCCTATGAACAGACATCGTAATTAAGCTTATAAAAAATGGCATATCCAACACAGACCAAACGTTTACCTGCAGTATTTCAATTCAGCTTTTATTCAAAGACAATGTTTGCTTTTAACATCTGCATACATATGTGCACGCAGATCCACGAACAGATACTCTGCACTTAAAAGCCACAGTAATAAATGTCAGATTATTTGAAGTCCAACAGCTCAGCTGCTTCAACAAAGATTCTTAACCTCCATTTGCTGTTTGTCTTCCCAGGCTGTTTGTACTGCTGAGATAAGTACAATTCAATGTGGGTCATCCCTGGTTGGGTGCGATATAAAACTCCTTCTGTTGACTTTAATTGCCTTTCTAGCAGATCTCTAATTTGCAGTTAAAAGTCTTAATAAAACACCTCGCCTAACAGCATGCACCTAAAACTAGACCAATTCGTTAGTCTCATCTCTGTAAAATTCCACCATAGAAAGAAATAGTCATAGAAAACCTACAGATTTATCTCTGAGGCACTGCCTGAAGTTTGTTCTAGTGACCACTTCGGGTCTACTGAAATGAAAGACTCAAGGAGAGAGGGCTTTTCCCTTTTCTAAATAACCCAATGAAACAAACAAAAAACCAAAACAAACCCCACCACTGTACTTATTAAAACCAGTCTTTTTCCCCGGACAGTGCACACTGGAGACACTGTCTCCATGGTATTTTTCTCCCCTAGCCCAGAGCCACAAAATGCTATAAACCTAATGGTCTTTGAACTGCCATAACCTCATCAGGCTCTTAGAAAGCCACGAGTCTCCTGTGGCTCTTCAATTTTGGCTCTGCCCACTCACCAACCTTTTGTTCAGATGGGTCTTTTTCCCAGCAAATCCTCCTAGACCTTTGCTTAGTAGTTTTCCAGCTTCATATTCAATACTGACCAACAAATGCAAATGTCTCAGCTATAGCAGGAGGATGCAGACTATGGAAACATGCAGCCATGTAGCCATATGGATGCACTTACTGTAAAACTCAGGGGAAGGACTACAACAGACAGCAAATCTACCCAGCAATATGTGCATTTAGGCACTATTCCCTACAGATCCTGTCCCTTAATTTTACCTGTTCTTAACTGCTAACAATTTCTGCCTTTTTTTTTTTTTTTTTTCCAGTGTCTCTCTATGCACATCATGCTTTAGTTCTTTATGACTGCTATTGCTTCAGCTGGTTGAAAACATTCTCCTGGTTCACTTTCTGTGATGCTGATTAGGTAACAGCTCAGGATGCTGAAAAAATGCCAAACATTGAGAAGCTGATTGGTGTTTGAGTTTCAGATTCCTTCCCTGTTGATAAGTGGAAGTGTTAAAATGTAAAAGAAAACAAATAAAGAAATTTTAATTATTTTCTTACCTCATTGACATAAAAACTATTACAATATTTGTTATTTATAGTTCTTTTCCTGCAAATTCCACATTCCCCAGCTCTAACCTTATTAATCCTTGTAGGTTTTTTACAAGCAATAAAACACTAGACAAAATGCAAGTTACATATATTCTCCTCATTTTTAATTAAAGCATTCCCTGGTACAGTAAAAGCCTGCTGGTTAGGTAGTGCATAACTCTGCACCTTTGCAATCCAAAGTGAACTGTCATGTTACTGGTAATGCATGCATGCTTCTTCATTGATTTTATTGCTTTTTCAGTTGTACAGAAACAATAAAAACTTTGGCTACAAATCTTGCCATCATCCATGAGTTCCATAGGATATACACTCACAGGGTGTTTTACTCTGCCTTTCAGAAGCCAAGCAACTCTCTATAAAATACTCCCTTGCTTAACCTGGGGACAATGACACAGTGTTTGGCTTAAATGGTCTTTGCTTCATTTCATCTGATTACTTCTAGTTATACTTTCTCTCTGTTAAATGTCCCTGCATAGCCATTTACAGCTCTGTGTTCACACAAAACAATCACATTACACACTCCATCATTTTATTAGCTCCTTGCAAATCATTTTCTCCAAGTGCTCCAATTTTAAATGCCATTTTAAATTCATTTGCTGGTTTACCAATGCCCTGCTGGTGTTGACTGGGCAACAGACAACAGGAGATGCCACACGGAGCTGTAACACCACCGGCTCCCACTTTCACTGCAGTGAGTAATTCCAGAGTATCTCCAGGTCCCCACCACTGCTGGTTTGAATCCAACATAAATAAACAGCACACAATAATTATCCTCATGCAACTGCCTGGCAGCCCAAACAAATGAGCTGTTCCTTGTCTTGCCTCCAATTCCCAACAAAGAAAAACACCACCAGGTTTAGCTTGTAGTTGTGTCGGCATCACACGCAGGGTAAGGAAGTAATCCTGAATACCACAATTACCTTCTCAGCTTAGGCAGGGTTCGGGGAGGATATTGTGATCTGGGGTGTTGAGAGGACAGTCTCCCCAGAAATATGCTTGCTCATGGTACCAGATCAGTACACTCCTGGAAAATGAGTGCCTGTAAGCACACAATCAGAACCAGGCTTTAGAAAAACCCTGAGATGAGATGCTCTCCAAAGTATCTGTATGTTATTTGACTTACAGGACAGTTGAGTGACCATCAGAGAGACAACTGCTTTTCTTCAGGACATGGATATCACATAGCAGATAAGTCCTTACTGAAAAAAACCCCAAAGTTTAAACCTAAACTCCAGCCCTTATTTTCAAAGTGGGAAGCATTTATCCTTTCACAGCTGTGTTGAGTCCTTCAGACAAGTGATGCAGGTGAAACCACTCTGCCAGACAGATAGATGCTGGTGCGGAACTGGTAATGGCACTCACTGCAAATCACCTGCTCAGTTTGGAGCACGCAACTATCCCAATTGCTTCAAGACCAATTTCCATGATTAGGGTTAAACACATGCTCAAGTTTTTGCAGGATAACAGCCTTGAAGCAACAAATGTTTTGTGGATTAAAAAAAAATAAAAAATAAAAAATATTTGGTCTTAGCAGGGCTTCTGACTCAGGACACTGCTGATTTAAGGTGGTCCCCAGTGCCCATCACGCTGGTTCCATCTCCCAGCACTTCGTGTCCCAGCACAGGGTGGACAGACTTCACGAGGGGCCCACACTGGCACACTGGGCTGTAAAGAACAATGCAGGTTTTCTTCACATTTGCTCTCGGTAAAATGACCACCAGTGGCAGAGCAATACAACAGTCTGAAAAGATGGTTTACCTGATTGCAAGTAAAACCATGAGAGACTGCAAATCAGAGCCTTGATTATCAGACTAGCCATTCATTAATAAGTTAGGAGTCTAAATTGCCAGCACAATGACATACAGATGTGTACTTAGGAGAAGTCATAATGGAATACAGCAGTAAAGCTCAAACGTTCAAGCAATGACTGGTGATGGAGCGTTTTGTGACACTGGAATAATTTTTTTAAAGAAACATTCCCTCACCCAGCCAAGGACATGTTGCAGAAAGGCAAAAGAAAATCAGAGAGGAATTCCTGCTACCTCTGCCACTGCAGAATGAGGGTGACCAAAGTCCAAGGAATGAGACACAATTTAATTGGAGGCATTTTAAATATTTAAAACAAAAATAAAACGAACACCCAATCTTCCAACACCCATCAAAAAATCTGAGCAGCTCCCATTTGCCAGCACATTTGCCTTCAAAATGCCTCCAGCAGGGTGGGAAGAGGAAACTGTGCCCATTTTTCAGATGGGTTATGGAGGCACAGAGCAGCCAAGCTGGCAGCCCAAGCTCAGAGCCGATTAGGAAGCGAAAGAGCAGAAGGTCACTCGTGTCCCACAATTCTGTTTTGGAGCTAATAGCATTACGTGCTCTGTGATGCTGATCTGTTGAGATGAACGTGACAGTCCTTGGTGATGGCTTCATCAGGGGGAACTGCTGACTCAATATTTAGGCATAGCGGCAAGAGCTGTTTATGTGCATACATTGAAAAACAACAGATGACTTCTGGAGCAAAACACATGGGGAAAATTCTTTCTCGAGGCAACACAAAAGAGCCAAAGCAGCTAAAGCACTTTCCCACAGTGACTGTGCAGTAAAGTAAATTAGAGCTCTGTGCAGCAACCATCCATTATCCTATATATTTTTAGGAATTCTGAGATTAATAACTGAAAAGAGCCAATAAAACAGTATTACAGGGCAATACACATCCTTTTGATGAATTGCCACTCACTCCTTTCAGATCACTTCATACCTCAACAGAAAATTTGAACTTTGAAACACTCACTATAGCATTTTTCCTACCACTATTGTAATTTGTTTAAGTTACGCTTTACACTTTCTAGATGAATGAATCACATTAATTATTTCTTTTTTCCTCTCTGACTGTTAAGCCAAATTAGGCTACTTCCAGAGTTGAAGGGGAAAATACAATTATTAACGCTTCCAAACATCCATTTGACAGAAAAATATGGGGAGGGGAAGACATTCCTGTGAGCTGTGAGAAAGTATTTTGTCTATTACACAAATACCATCCTCCCCTTTATAGTTGTAGCTCTCCTTCACCTATAAGAAATTTACTTGAGATAGGATGAGACTGTAAACAAGTCTGTTGGAAAATCACAGCCCTGAGACAATCTTAAAAATATATAAAAAGTTATTAACACTTGTATTTGGATCCAACTCTACCAGGTTAGAACTGCAAGACCTGCAGGTTGGAGAGATTCACTCTCCTCCAACCCTACCAGTTCTTCCCAGCTCTCCATCAGAGGCCACAAAACTGCTATTCCGAGAGCCGGAGCTGATTTCCTGGATCATTTTACTCAATGGGAATCTCATCTATTATTGAAAATAACAGAAACTTGACCTTCCCTGGAGACTTTTACAGAAGTTCAGACTGGAGGTGAATTTGTCCAACCTGCATAATGCAAGTCAATTCCTCCCAGGGTAAAGCAGCATTCAAGGGGAACAAGGCTGGCAGGATTGAACCTTTTGTGCATAATTAATGCAACCATCGATCAGCAACAGCTTGGATTCGGAATTTTTGTGAAAGGCGAATGCACAAGGATGAACTTAGGCACTTCTAAAAAGTCAAACTTCGAGAGATCTGCTTTGAATAATGAGAGGCTCTCTCAACAGCAAATCTAAGTGGGTATTTTCCAAGGGGCACAAACCTGTGTCATCCAGAAGGAATGGTGCACAGCAGACGGGGCCACTTGTGACTCTTGTGTGTCACAGAGCTAGATACAGTCTAACTTTCAGGGTAACACCTTCTCCATCTCCACAATGAAAAAGGCAAGTTTTCTAACTGAACAAGAGGTCCACCAAAGGCACCTACCACCAGTGTTCGAGGATCCTTGGTGGAGAATCCCTGCTGGCATCTGCAAGTGGTTCTAGTGGTGAGTCTTTGAAACTGTAAAGGGCAGAAAAATAACTCTCCCTATCACATCTTTCAGGGATGGTGCTTAGGCAAAGCCACTCTTGCCCTCAGGTATAGGAATGGACCAAACAACCTCCTTCAAGGTCTCCTCTGAAGCCTGCAAATCACAAGAGCTGGCAACACTGTAATCATGCAGTAGAGTTTTCAGGAGGACAGTTGTTCTAAATTATGTCAGAGTTGTAGTAAAGTGTGCTATTAGAATAGGATTTATTATTTTTTTAAAGGTATCCTAGCCAACTCATTCATCTGAGCAGGCCTCTTTCAAACGAGTTTTTACAAAGAGCACGTCTGTAGTGCAGTCACTCGAGGACAGAGCTCAGCAGCCAAGTATTTATGGATATAAATAAGGGCAGGTGTTGCAGCTTGCCAAGGGCAAGAGATTGTGCAACTGGATTATGAGCAACACTCAACTCCAAATCCAGCCAAGGACCTTTGCACACCTGTGACCAACACTCAGCAGCACAGGCAGAGCCACACACCTCCGCACGCAGGCTTACAGAAATTCACGTTGCAGATTAAAGGTTTAAAAGTTTGTGAGGTGTTGAGTCCCCGCACAGATAAGCACAGTGCCACGTGCTCGGCCAGCTCCCACCCCCTCCTCGCCCCGGAGTGCCCTCTGCCCTCCCAGCCCGCTCGCACATCCCCACCTCATCCTCACACACCCCTTGGGGCAGCACAGCCTGGCACCCCTCAGTCGCTGCATTTGGACTTAAACAATACCAACTGATTTTAAATTATATCCTCTATAACCCTGGAAACAGCTGAGTATGATGATCGTGGTCCAGGCAGATAAAAGCTGGTAACACACAGGAAAGAACATGTTTAGAGAGGCAAAAAGAGATGGAGGAACCAAAAGGCCCGTGTTCTTCAGCTCTCAGCTTTGCACAGGGCTGCAATTTTCTGGCTTACTACATCAGAATACTATGGTAAATTTTTTTGTTGATTGTTTGGGATTTTTTGTTTGGATTTTTTATTTCTTCAGACCAAGGAATTCCCCCCTTCCTCACAAACACAAGGTTTCTGTTCTTGGGAAGAAACAGGTGAGATCAGAAGGAAAAAAGGCCAACTTTTTTATAATTTCAGTTATGTCAGATTTGCCCCCAACATATATTGAAATTTTTGGAGCATTTTAGCTGTTAAATCTCTACTAAACTAGATTTCTCACTTCCTCAGCAGTGTCTATCCCAGGGCAAAGGACCAGGGACAGCCTCTGAGTTTCTCCTGGAGCCTGAAATTGCATCATTACAGGTCTTTCTGGTAGAAACGCACCCTTGGCCCACATGTAACAGATCCATGAGTCAAGCAACTCTATCTTTCAAATTAGTAATTTGGACACTGGGAAAAGGTCTCAACCTTCCCACCCAAGAGGGATGAGAACTCCAGGTGGGGACACCCCTCCCACACTGGACATTAATGCCATTTCCACCTACTTTGTCCTCTAAGTAGTGACTACAGAACATGCCAGTTCCTGCATCCTCATGACGTCTTCAAGACATCGCTTGTGACCAGCAAAGCAAATGGAAGGTCAAATCTGTCACACAGACTGCACTGATTTGTCTGCAGTAAGAAGCAGGACTAACTTGTCAGGTCATCCAGACGTGAATGTGTTCCTAGCGATTAAAGCCTGGAAAGTTATTTTTTCTCTCCTTGGAGAACCTGAAGGAAGGGCAGAGTTGGTTACATCCCTCTCTGAGATGTAGCTTGGTGCCTATACTAAGATTAAAGAACAAAATGTGTGAAAGTCTGCATGCCAGGTTCATACCTCAATTAGGAAAGTGTAAGAGAGCACCAGGGTTACGCTCATCACTTCGGGGGGATGGGGGGAAAACAGAGCCTTCAGCACTCACCAAGAGCTTCCTTGGGCAAGATTAACTCATCTTAACACAGTCCCTTCCCTTAGTCTGTGCACCTCTGTGTGCTCCACATCCTGGTATTGTGAATACTGAACTTGTGCAATATAAACCAGCCTGTTTTAGAGGGGTCACTCATTTCCTACAGCCTGGGCTCAGAAATTGATAAAGTTTGCCATAGGACATCAAAGCACTCAAGACCTGTCAATGCTTTCCAGGCAACAACTTTATGAAAGTCTTGTATGAACAGCTTCCTGTCCTTGCCCCTCTCCTTGTGCATCTCCCAAAGGAAAGACAAAACAGCTAATACTCAATTGCCTTGATAAAATCACACATCTCCCCTGCTCTGCATGTTTCACCTCTTGGCACAGAGAAAATAAGCAAGGCATGATTGCACGAGTCTAGGAGCCCACAAACATACAAATAAGGACCAGCAGAGCAGAACAGGAATGCATTACCCTTTCAAAGCTCTGCTGACACGTGGGTCTGGGCTTCATTATCACCTCTGGAGTTTTCACCACTGTATGCTATAATTAGAAGTGTGTCAGAACTCTGGCAGAACACTGCAATCATCACTGGTTTCTGCTGGCATGAATATGATAAGCAGCAGAGCATGGGGCAGAACTCTTATCTGAGTTCTTAAAAAGAGACTAAGTCTCACCATTTTCTCCAGTTTGAAAAAGACCATATTTCATGTTTTAAAGAACATGAGGCTGGTTCATACTGCAGAGGCTCCAGGGACCTCAGTTAACACCAGGCTCCTGCCCTTCATTCATGATGTTGCAAATGAGTCTGGTGGTAACGGGAGGAAGAGGGCAGACTGAAGTGAGAAAAAGGGTTAAAAATGCCACTAAAAACTTAAAGGAAAACAACTGTGAAAAGCTGACCTCTCACATGTCAAGTACCATTTTCATAACTGACTAAATACATATAAAAGTTTTTATACAGCTGTATTATTAGATTCTTAAATATGTATACTCAAATGTTTCCTGGAGTAGAACAGCTCTGTGGGAGTCATTCCTCACCCTTAGTAAATATTCACAACATTTTTGCAGACTTGCTAGAACTGGAACCCACATATTTTATTTTTTTTCCTTTGTTGCACCAACCTGCAAATCATTCTGTGTTTGTGCATTATTCATATTTTCACAGGCATTCACTAACTTCAGGTGCTTAGTAGTTTTGCAAAACTGCATTAAACCTCAGCTAGTAATAAGCTTTTACACAACTGACATCCCAAAGAGGATTTTTTTTTATGGGTTTCTTTAACTGCTTAAGGGCTGATTGCACACACTTATCTCTCACCACTGGAAGGACTATAAAGCTAAAGTGAGATTTTATATCCCCATTTCAGGATACTACAAGTACGGGGCTGTAATAGAAATGCTGACATTATCCAGTTATGGTGGTGCAACCTCTCCACCATAATTACGTACAGTTGGAGATAATAAGCGCTGCTGATTCAGGAGGAATCTCTGATTGGGCTTGAAGATGGAGAAGTGCTGGATAATCTGTTTCCTGAGTGGCAACAGCAGGCCCAAAGAGCGTAAACGGAGGAGCAGAGTTGGTAAGGAAACAACAACAAAGTCCAATCATGAATCCTTAGAGATGCTCTCGCTCCTTTCACTGTTCATGTGATTGCAAGAGACCTAAAGGACTCATCCAGGACTTGTGCTAAGAGGACACCCTGATGTTTCCTGGAGGAGTGAGCAGCACCGATGGCCGGGAAAGGTTTGATTACATGACTGAGATCCCGTCAAGAGAGCACCAAGCCCTGATATTCAAAAGAACTGTGTTCCTTTCTGACCTCTGAAAAATCAAAACCCTTTGAAGTGTCAAGTTCAGCACCAAAAATGAAGGCACGCAGAAACAAACCTCAATATGCACGTGATTCTATAATAAAGCTGCCTGAATAACCCGTAAAAAGTACCGTAAAACCTCTGATATTACATTGAAAAAAGCCTAAATAGAACTGTTTCAATGAGTAACTTTNGGCTCTTTCCCTCCTTCCTCCTGATTTTACTTTGGGAGGTGGGAGAGGCTAAGGGGAGGATGAGACAAGACAAGATTTCTGGTGAAAACTACTCATTAAGTCCAGTGTTTTCCTGTACCCTTTCTCCTACCACACCTCATTTTTTACATATTTACCTACTAAATTACCTATTAAATTCTCATCTTCTCAAAAAATGAGTGTTTGATTCATAGAAAAAGTTCCAAATGTAACACTGTGACTGGCTCTAATTACTATTAATAAATACATAATGAACCTTGATCAGATTAACAAACCATTCCAAAAATTCATTACTATATTCACTCCACAGCATAAACTCCAAATTAGCAGTAGTGCCAGCAGGCTATTAATATTCCCAGATTAACAAAACGCAAGCAGATCATACAAGGATGAGCTTGAATTTTGCGAAGTGAAACACCTGGGTAAATATTTAGCATAAAAGAAAAAAAGGTGTAAGTTAATATTTGTTTAGCATGGGGTATTATGGAAACAGATACATGGGGGTTGCAGCATTTACTTTGAAGGAGGGAATGTATTAAGGCAGTGGAGCAGAATGTCCTTACCCAGAGCGTGGGTGACAGGTGGCTCAGCGGTCCCTCAATGTTGACAGCCTGCTTTCCAGGAGTGGGGCTCCACATCCAACCCTGTCCCTGGGCAGGCAGCAGGTAAGGATATGGGACCACGACAGCCAGGCTCTGCCAGGTTTGGGGGAAAACCTCCTCGGAGCTGAGCAGAGCAGGTTGTCACCATACCTGGTGAAGCACCACCTGGCCCCTCGCTGGCCTGTCACCAACAGGACGGGAAGAAGAGGGCTCGCCTTGGCCATTCCCAGCAAGATCCCGGCCAGAAATCGCAGCAGCACAGCCTCCTCCCTCCCTGATCAGCCACAGAGAGCCCCTGGCAGTCCCTGGGTACAAACCAGCCCCCATGTCCTTCCCATCCTCCTCGCCAAAACCACCCCACGTCCCTGGCACAGCCGGCAACCCCGGCAGCTCCATCCACCCAGCTACCTGGCATCACCTACTGCTCCACAGGAGAGGTCAGGGAGGAATACACACTTTCTAGTTGGCCTCCCCATTGCCTGATGCCCTAAGGCGCTTCCAATTTCATATGTATTTCTTTTTAAAGTAAGCGGAATTGAAATAAATCCATACTGTTCGCCAGTTTCCCAGCTTATGTAATCAAAGTCAACTGTGCATTCACAAATTCCTCCCTTCTCTGCAAGCTAATCTGACAGTGGCAGGGGGGAAATAATCTCCTGTGGCACTGTCTTGATTACCCTGGGAAAATAAAATGCCTTCAGTTTATAATGGCCTAGTAATGAATTAAACATTTTGAAATCCATAAAGGAACCTCAATAATAAGATCTTTAAAAACTGCAGACGCAGTCAAAGCAAAGACAAAAAAGGAAGCAGAAATATGCTTGAAATTAAGTGGAGACAAATCACAAAGACACGGATATGATGAAGCAAGGCCATAGGCACACCAGGGAGAGGGGGGAGAATTCATTCACCAGTCTGAGTTCACCCATTCAGCATCCACTTCCATCAGATACTAAACAAAACAAAGTTTTGTTCACTTATCCAAAGGACCTAACTGGAGTTTTAATATACAGAAACAGCAGAGCTTCCAAACCTTTTGTTTGAAAGCTGATACAGGCTCACCAGTTAAACCAAAGTCTGACTCCACTACACTGGGAGGTGCTGAGTTCCAGGCATTGGCATGGCTTAAAATGGCTGCAGCAGTTCAAGGCTTCTGTAAGTTATTGTACACAGCACCAGGGTGCACTGGAGAAGGGTCTCTTTCCTGGCTATACACTATTTTAAATTTAACAAAGCCAATGTAATTAGTCCCATGAGCACCCCTCTAGTAACAGCTTCAGCTCCCAGCACTAGCGAGCTGTATGCTATGCAGTAATTATGCTACCAAGCTGTCAGAGCCTCCTTATCTGCATGCAAATTAGTTCATATGCTATACATCTGCTGTAATGACAGTATTAAACCAAGAATTTTATAATGAAGCAGTCCTCTTTATAGCAACATAGCACAATTACTTTATTAACATATTGCACATCTATGTCTGTAGCTGCTCCCAGTCAAATAGCCAAATTTTCCATTCCCCCATACAGCAAGATCTTCTTCTCTTCTCTCCCTATATCTGTAAATAAACAGAAGGAACAAGGACGGGAATTTCTAAACTACCTCTGTACAACACCCCTCCTTCATTGTTCCCGGGGAAGTGCTGCACCAAATGCCATTAAAGCGTGACTCGGTGAATAAATATTCCCATGATGCTCCAAAAGGTTAGGAGATGAAACAGTAATAATCAAATCAGCAGCTGTTTGCTCCCAGCCTTGACATCAATCATCAGCTTCTGTCGACCAGCGGCTGGCAGCGCCGAGGGGCGGCGGGAGGGGACCCACAGCCCCGGCAAAGGACCCCAGGGGAGATGTCCAGCAATGAAGGCAGCACGAGGAAAACCCTCAGGGGCAAGGAGTGGGCAATGCAGACCTGGTGCTTGGCTGGAATTCCACCTGGGAAAGGGTTTGGGAGGCTGTGGGGGATGCAAAGGCGAGACTGCAAAGCATGGTGGCTCCTCGGTCCAAGAGGTTTTTGGAAGAGGTTTGCAATTCTCTACAAAGGTTATTTACAGTAAGTAACCTCAAATAAATAAAATTCACAGAGGACTTGACTGAATTCCTTGTAGGTATGGGTTCTTCTCTTCGATACTTTGTGAGCAACTGCTCAGTTATTTTACAATTAAAAAGAGAAAAAAACCCATACAGAATGATATGTTACCACCTCTAAACCTTCAATAGATCTTTACACCTTATTTCTCAATTCAGGTCTGGTTTTAACCTTCCAGCTTTATTACCCAGCGACCTGCACTCCAACCTTCTTGTAAGGCTGTTCCCATGAAGCCAGCTAGATGCTTCTTCAGGGTAATAAGGAAAGGTCACTTAAAATAATGGGGAGTATCAATTCTGGGACCTTATTTCACTTACTTAATCTGATACAGGTAATTTATACATTTGACCAATTGATTACTTTTCAAAAACATTCCTGGGAAAAGAGCAGCTGTGCTTTACAGGCATCCTCCACGGGCAGGAACAAAGGCAAGTGGAAGTGGAGGGGAAAAAAACCAACAAAAAACCTTTTCCCCTTTTCATGTTATATTTCCCCACGCACCAAAAGGTGTGGGTAGGTCTCAGCCAAAGTTTCAGCACGACTTTGTTCTCCATGCAAATCACCTCTTTCATCAATTATCTTAAAGCCATTTGCAAACCTCGCTGTTTCAAAGCCACGATGTGAGAATTACCACGGACAGCACAAAAGCCTTCAAATAGTAAACAAAACCAAATCTATATTTACAACTTTAGCATAGCCCTGGGTTTTATGCACCACGGTGCATGAAACAACAAAGAGAAGAGCTAGGGCAAGGCGCAGAGCAACACTGCTTTCTCCCCTACAAAAACTTGCTTTATTTTGTAAGCATAACCTGTAGTTTGCTGGGTTTCTGTGAGATCAAATATTTGATCAGTTTATGAAAGGGATGATATTATGTGTTTGCCTGAGGGAACAGGGTCACTGGATTTCACGACCCTGCAGTTTATTCCAGCACTTGGTTCCCAGGAGAAAATTACTAAATTACCGTTTTCCTTTGGGAGAAGGGAAAACAAAATCAGAATATATCATAGTCCTCCCGCAGCTACTAACAAGATCTTCTGTAGCCTTTGACACCACCTCATGAAATAATGCAACACAAGCCATCTTATTAGCACTGGGTGGGCACCCAACCAAGGGACTGTGCTTTCAGAGCAGCCAGTCGTGCGAGGAGCAGCTCAGCCTTATCTGCTGGAAACCTCTTCTACTGCTGTGCTGCCATTTCAATGTCCTCCCTGCTGCTGCTGCTGCTGCTAAAGGTGAAGTCTGTTGTCCCTTAATGTCCACCAAAACACCCTGTCATTAGCTGCGGGGAGGCTTGGGTCGTGTCGTAGAGGTGGCATCGATCCCACCCAGCGTTTGGGGCTGGCAAGGCAGACATCTCAAGCTGAGCCAGCGCTGCACGTTCCCTGTGCTCTCCACAACCAGACACAAACACGCTCCAACCAGGGCACCACACAGGCCAACAGCTGCCTTACGGTGGGCCGAGCTGCACTCCAGGACTAGCAATTTATTTGCATTGGCTTTAAGGGGCTTCTAGAGCATTAGCTCAGAGGCAGATATTTGCAGTCAGGTGAGATAAATGCTACCTCAGACGTGTAACAACCAGTGCCACCAGACCGGCTGCTGAATTGGGCTGGAAACCCCTCCATGCTGCTCTTAGCACTGTAAGCCCCTCTATTTCACCTGAGTGCATCAGCTTCTTCATCCTGACCCTGGGATTGCCCATTCACCCTCCTCTCTCTTTTCCCTCTCTTCTCCTGTGTCTCTCTGCACACTCTGTCAAAACCAGACAGGTTTTTCCCAACTCACTGGTACATTCCCCACCACTTCCCTCACCATGTGGAATGTTCTCCCCACTTATATTTTCATGATTTAGCACAGGACAGTTCTCCCTCCACCTGAGAGAAACACAGCACCTTGTGCCATCTCTTCTAATATCAAAGCGTCTTCCATCAACTGAGTCGACCACGAGACTTTGGCTTGGCAGGGCAGATGAGTTACCAGTGCTTGCACACACTTTTGTTGCATTATTAAAGAAGAAATTCTGCCATCAGCACAATCATCTGCTAGGAAATAAAACCACATGGAAATCACCTGCAAGGTGTGCTATTTTAGGTGGGACTGCAAATGTAGGTCAAATTTTATTTTACAAAAAAATCCTAGCGACATAATTTGGAAGGAGAAAACTTCTCCTCTGGGTTGCATCTGTTTATTAAGAAGTCCCTTATGAATTCTGAATTTTGAATCTCTCCAGCATTGTTTTTTAATGGAAAAATCACATAAGCATACACAATTCTTGCTCCCTGATTTCAGGAAGCCAACTCTATGCTCATAGCTCATACATTTTGAGTGATATTCATGAAAATGGAAATTGTTGTTTCACACTTAAAAAGAAGTCCAATTTGACAGTGAAAAACCACCCAAAGCACTTGAGAATCAGCTCAGGATCACTTCTTGATCCTGTTAAAATTCTGTCTGCCCAGTTCATTGAGATAAGTATCATGCAGACTTCTCTTACAAGCAAATCTTCCCAAAGCCCATTCTACTCTGGCAGCCAGTCCTTGGAGTATTTAATAGTTTTCTGTGCAGCTTTGGCATTTTCCCTCCCTCATGATAGCAACGCTGGCCCATTGCAGTAGCACACCAGACTGCGGAAATCCTGCAGAACCACCTTAAAATATTAAAACACTGAAGTGACCTTGTTTTTAAACATACTGTAATACACTTGGTGTTGTACATGACCCACATTAAAACTCAGCATATAGGCTTTTTTCTTTTCCTTTTTTTTTTTTTTTATTAAACATTTGAAATTGCTGTTGCTCCTGAGCAAAGTTTAATCATTATAATATTTTAATTTTGTAATTAAAAACCATGGAAGCCAATCCCAAGATGGGAGTACAATGACTGCACTTCATAAAGAAGAGCTATGACAAGGGATAAAGTAATTTATTCACTCCTTCCTTCACCTAGATATTAAATACTTCACAAAAGATCATCAGCAAGATACTCAATTTGTAGACACTAACAACCTTGGCAGTGTCCTTTGCAGAGCAGAACAGCTGTTTGGTTGATGGGCACTGTGTCCCAGCAGGGAAAGCTACAGCTTTACCCCACTGTAAAAGCTGCAGTTTCCTGCTTTCCAGGCACTCCTGTGCTGTGCCTTGCGTGCCAGAGGGCCCCAAACAGAAATATTGCCACCAACATTGCAAACTGCTACCACGAAAAATTGCCCTGTTCTGGCATTTGTTTTGCCTTAAGCATGCTTAAATCCCAGCAAGCAACCCTTGTTGCTTTCAATAATTAAAGGAAACCAGAAAATGTGAAGAGTTCTGAGATTTTAAAGTGCTTAAATCCAGCTACCACCATTTAGCACTGACCGTAGCCCAGCTGTGGCACAGCACTTCACTGCAGAGTCCTCCTCAGACTGACTATGTGATTAAATATGGTGAAATAAAGGAGAAAAACTCATTTCACATTGCCTTTGCACTGGGCTGAACACATTCAAATGCTCACTTTCTGCAGCTCGCCCAACTGTGTGCTTCTGACTGTAGCATCTTCTGGACAAAGACTTTACGTGGGTCTCCCATCCCTCAGTAGAAAGAGGGAAAAAAAGAATGTAACACCCTCTCCCGGCACGCTGGGGAACCCACCAGTCTACAGCCTTCACACGGGGTCTCTGAAATCCTTGTTCCTGCTCTGCTTTCCCACACTGGTGTTTGCAAGTGTTGGGCAGGGAAAGGAAAGTAGCGTCAACCTCAGAAGATCAAAACCCATGACTTTGAAAAACTGGTTTGGGTCTCTGATTTCCAAATTCCCTTTATCCGCTGTGGTGTGTGCACAGTGCTTTGTACTGTTAGCAAAATAAGCAACGTTGAGAAGAGGAATTTTGAAGGGCTTCTCACATCCTATCTCTAACCATCCCCAAAGGGTAATCCTAGCTCAGTTCCCCTTTTCATCTCGCATCTAGCAACATCTCACAAAAAGCCATATGGCCCAGGATGCAAGCATAGCAAAGTGGCTGTTCTTTCCTCCACACCTAAATGATACTTTACCAGGTACATGAGACACAAAGCTTGTCTACAACCCTGCTTTCAAATATTCCACATTTTAGGAACTACACTGCAAATGAGATTTTCAGTATCTCAAATGGTCCAAAGTCAGCCAGAAGACAACAGGAAAGACACAGACTCAAACCTAGTTTCAGGATCCTACTTCTAAAGCCTTCAGGAAGCTGCACTATTTTAGCAGAAACCTGAGTGGTAAAAGCAACAGCTCTGCTATTGCTTGTTACCTTGTGTGAAGTGAGTCACGCAGCAGTTTATTGCCTCAATTGCACCAAAGATCTACATGCCACAGCTCTTCCAGCTGAGGAAAAGGCACCATGTTTCTTTGCAATTGAAAACAACATACAAGAGTGTCAAGGGTGAAAGGTGGTGAAAATCCTGAGCTTTCTCAAGCAGAAAGAATGAAAAAGTAGAGCTAGGGTACAAAATCTCTTTCTACCTTTGCTTCTGAGTAAGGCAGTTGCGGCCAGCTGACTGGGAGCCCAAGTGATGTTGAGAAAATCAAAGTGGAATTTGTTAACCCCTGTTTCCCAAACAGAGAGACTATTAAACACTAGTTAATAAGGGACCTTATTAAGGGAATATATGCCTTTTTCTATCAGATATTGCTATGTCATGTTAGGGAATATTCACTGACAACTTATCCCATCCTGCCAACAGCAGTGTTTGCTCCATCCATCCATCCATCCATCCATCCATCCATCCATCCATCCATCCATCCATCCATCCCTTCTACTTGGTGGTGAGCAGCCATCAGTGCTACCCATTCCTTTCCCAGTCTTCTTTGTTTATGATGCTCTAAAAACAAAAGACCCTCCTGGCAGCCACTGGCTTGTCAGGGTGCCAGGACCACCAACTACTGTCCAACTGGTTGTTTCAGAGAGTCCTTTCCTGTTTGTATCAGTTGGCATCATATCTTGTTGGTAATCTTGTATATTGATTTCAGGCTGAGTCTACACAGCCAGCACAGCTCTGGGTTGTGATTAAGGAGCCCTTCTCAGGCCACTCCACACTATACCAAGAATAAAAAACAGTGTGAGAGCTTTAAATCTGCTGTCCAATGTGCACAAGCTGTTTTCTTTAGCTTTAAGTTTAAGCCATTCAAACCAACATGGATGGAACTCATCAGCTGTTACAGACACAAATAATCCTTATTCACCACAGCCCATCTGGAGATACAGAGGCCATTCCCAGCAGTGGTCTGCTGAAGTCCTCCACAGATTTTCCTTCTTCTACAATGGTCCACAGAAAAATTAGAAATATTCTGGTTCAATAAAAACACACACACTGCAACAGAACATCATTTTGCATGGACATAGGAACTCAGCAGGAAACAGTAAATACTTAAAAAAAAAAAAAAAAAAAAAAAAAAAGCTTTTAAATGTGACAGCTTTCAAGTTTGATTGCACAGCTCTCTCTCAAGTCTATAGGTGGGCTTCCCATAGGGCAGGTAAAAATTTCCATGCTTCAGTAACAGCTCTTGTTTCTCAAACTCTTCAGTAAACACCCTGCATCTCTGCATCTACAATAGCTGTGCTTGGTGCAGCATAAATCCACTCCCATCCCATCCTCAGCTCTGACACATTGAATTTTGTAAGGAAGAAGGAGGATTTCCCAACTACCTGTGTGGCACTAGAAATATGTCATGTGGAAGATTAATTTCTGGGTAGAAAGAGGAAAAGAAGAACTTGCTTTTGCCAGAGACAAAATCATTTATTCCTTCTTAAGCAGAAGATGTCAACAGTTCAAAGTCTAGCTGAGATGGAGAGTTCAAATATAGACAATAAGTGTATCTCAGTTATCACGACCACATACCTCCTATACAAATCACACACAAACACATATTTTACTCTACAAAAGCATTTTTAACACAGAAAGACCACTCTTCTCTGAAGCCTAGGATTGCCTTTAAAGTCCCTTTTTTATGTGCTAATTTCTGTTAATAAAGAGATGTTGCCGGCACAGATTTAAGCTTGGCACATGCTGTGCTCCCCCAAAAATACTGCAGCAGAACCTTCATGAAATAGCTATTTAGGAGCTGCACAGTCTTTCTAATCAGGAGTCAATACAGAGAGACAACCTACGGATCAAGCAAAATTCCCTGTTCATTTGCCCCTGTAAGGACCAAGAATAAAATAAAAGGGGTTTATGGCAATGCTGCAGCAAAGGCAATTGCAGAGCATCTCAAAGGATGCCCAAAGGTGCTCACCTCCCACTGCACCCAGCTGCTCCTGAAATTCAGTGGCAGTCAGGCACTGCAGCAGAAACCTTGGCATCCTGTCCTCTGCTCTTACTTCTTCCACATATGTTCTCTTCAAAAGGCATTTAAAGACCAAAGCATGAGCCAAAAACCTGGGGGGCGACTTTTGATCCTTCCCAGCATGGAAGGTCTTCCGTGGCATTCCCAGTTTCAGCAATACCAGGAAATACAGCAATGGCATTGCCATTGTATCTCTGCTAGAACTAAAGAAACACACTCAGAATTCAAATCAGAGAATTCCCACTATGGATAGTCTGAGTTTTCATTAATATTTCACTTCCTCCTGTCCTCTCTTCTTGAGTTTTAAGGGAATCCCTCCTTGAAATGATGTCGTACAGGACACAACTCTATTCTGAACTCCATTATGTACCAAAACTTGATACATTAAAGCATCTAAAACTCTGGAAAAGTTATGAAAGAAACTGGGTTGATGTTGATCAAGGCTATAGAACTACACTCACTAGACAATAATTTATAGACTACAAAAGCTGCTCAATCCTCCATGTTTCTCAATTACTCCCAGTACAACAAGATTAACATAAAAACCAGGCAACATCAGAAAGCTGTAACCGCTCGCAATAAATCAGCCACTTCCCCTTCATTAGGCTTTGCACAATTCATATTATATCCTTTCTGGAGAAAATCGCGACTAGTTACTGTCTGCCTTCAGAAACAAACCTATCAGTGACATTTCCACAGGGATCATCTGAAATGGATTTCTAATAACATGCAGGTTAAAAGGTTTTCTTGTTCCCCGCTTCCTGTATCCAGCATTTAAAGTTTATGGTCCCGATGATACTATGAAAAGCACATGTGCTTAATAACAAAACTTGTAAAGTAGTATGTCTTAGAACATATAACTGCGTGTTCAAATACAGAACAGACATGAACTCGGGCACTCACTTAATACAGAGGAACAGGTTCTATTTATTCCTCCAGCTGCCAACCTTAGCATAGGAATAACTGACGCAGCAGATAAAGGCTCTTATCCTGGGCTGGTTCTATGCAGCACTTCATTGGGTCGCTTAAAGGCACTTTACTAAAGCAGGGATGTATTGTTATCCCTATTTTAGAGAAAAGGAAAAGCTTCCCAAGGTTACAGAAGGTCAGAAATATCTATCTGCAACAAGCTCCGACCCTTAACTCCTGTGCTTTGTCCATTAAGCCACACACAAGAGGTCCGCAGATTTTTTTATGTAAACACTTAACTCATTTCTTAACAAAGCTAAGAGCATTCATAGTATTTTATCTCCTAAGCTGAACCGAATTAGGCCAACCTCTAACATGTCCAAGTGCACAACATTGATGACCCATTTCTCTGTCTCTGGAATTGCAGGGAGTGGTAGCATTACTTCCTTCCAAATTTGGAGGAAATACAGATGGCCCAATGGTTCTCACTTAAATAGGACAATCAAGAAATATTTCAAGTCTTGACAATCCAAATTTAGGTAATGTTTGCTAAATCTCAGGGTGGAAGACCCAAAAGAAACATTCCTGAGTTAGTACATTCACACGAGCTCAAATAGACCCTTCTTTTGGAGGAATAGCACAAAGCATCATGACACAAGTTAATGCATACAGCAAACCAGTCCCTGAAACCGAGACAGGATACGGAAGAGTCCAGATTAAATGCTCTTTTTAGTGACTGTTCTCTTTGGTTTCCAATGGCAGCCAGCAGTGCTGTTACCTTTACTGTCCTCCCTGCCTCTCTAGCAGGGCATCGCCTTGGCAGAGCAAGCTCAGTCCAGACACAGGAAGACCTGAGAGTTTTGCAGCTGCCTGTCTGCTTGGCTTTCCCTCCTCTGCCTCAGTTTGGTGTCTTGTTTTACGTGGGAAAGCCTAAAGACTTCATTTTTATAAAGTGCTATTTGATACAAGCCTCATTTTTCAGAGGTGTCAAAGACTTTGGCTCCCACTGAGCACAAGAGCATCCTCACTGCCGAGTGCCAGCAGAGCCGGACCCCGCAGGGTCACAGAGCTGGGCTGTCCCCAGGAACGGGGCTGCTGGCAGGCAACGCACACTGCCCGTCCCACAGAGTCTCACTGCACCTCTGGGAGGCATGAAAAGACTAACAGTGGAATTTTTAAGACGCTGCATCTCACCCTGGTACAATCAGTCTTTGCTACGAGTGACCGACGGAGGGAAAATGAGGAGACCCTCATTACAGACCGCAGTCCAAGGGTAACTGCAGCCCCTGCCTACAGCCCTCTGTTTCACAGCTCAGTCGCTGAGGTTTAGCCTCAAAACTTCACACCATTATCACTTGGAGCTCTGCATTTCCTACGTGGTTTGCCCTGAAATACAGACGAGAAACTAACAGCATGAACAAGCAACTTGGAGGAAGCAATTTGTGCCCAACATTTCTGTCCAGGCTGCCCTGCCTGGTTGGGCTGTGACAAGGTGGAAATAAAATATATCACTGCATTCCATACAAACTCACATCTCCACATGCAAAAGCTCATGCTGACACCACCACGGCTCTCAGAGGAAGTGGCTGCAATGTTAGCATTCACCAGGAATAATCCCAGCAATAATGGAGCTACTGTTCCCATTTCCAGTCGAGAGAAGCACATGGCCCAAGAGCACCTATGTTGAAAGGGGCTGCACTAACAGAGTCAGACCCAGCACATACAGCTCTTTAAGCATGTTGTACTGGGAAATAGTGGGGAAACAGGACACTCTGGACTCTCCAGAGATCAGATTCTATTTTCATGGCTAATTGTTTTGACTACAGAAAGGTATTTAAGCCACCACACCCGAGCAGTAAGTAAGGTTTACATGGTTTACTGTGGTCCAAGAGGATTGTCTCACCAACTTTTACAGCCTGCGAACAACTCCACTATTCTAAAAACGCCTGTGTAACTGTAATGGCAGTCAACCAAACACCAGTATTTTTTCCTGACATGCTCCATTTTGTCCAAAAGCCAGAAAGCTTTGTCAAAAAGCAAAATCACTACACACTGACAACACAGGAGAACGAGAGCAAACACCTTGTGCGATCACCCTTGGCCAGTGGGGAACTGGGAGAGATGGAACAACCCCTTTCCATCACACACGAGGAATTTCAAGTTGCAACCCACGCTTTGGAAGAGGCTGCCCAAGAGCAGAAGGTCAGAGCCCGCTTGCAATAGAAATTCAGTTGACAATCTTGATTGCAAAGTTGCTGTTAGGATATTATAATACACTTTTTAAAGAGCTCATTATCAATTTATTAAACATTAGGGCTTCTTCAAGGCTGTTGGAGATTATTGTTTAAACTGCTATTTAAAAGTGTTCAGAATCACAGCATGGATAATTCATTCTTATGCCAATACAGATACACATATGGGGGGAGTGTAGAGCTATATTACAGTTCTTTTATAAAAAGTGATTTTGCATGCAAATTAAATGTGTTTTTTCACATCTGGACCATGAAGTACATAAAATCATTTCCAAATATCAAACTGTAACTTACTGGAGCACCAAATGGTTTATTTGCTAAATAAATGTACATATTATTTTGACACTTGGACACCTTATACAGCAATAAACAAAGCCATTAATAAAGACAAGTGGGCACGTCTCTGTGTTCCAAGAGATGCCAGACCATCACCTTTTTGGAAGGGTCATGTGGCTTTAGACAGAGGTAACAGCCTCATTAAAGCCTTTAGTCTGTCTGGAGATTTTCTCATTTGTTCAGGCTGAGACGACTTGACTTTTTCTTTTTTTTTTTTTTAAAGGATTAACAAACAAGAGGAGCAGTACTTCCTTGTCCAAGTTCTTATTTTTAATAAGAAGAATAAATATTAATTAGAATATAAACCAAGAGCAGTCTTGATGAAGTGGAAATGTTTTGGGCTGGTTTTTTGTTTGTTTTTTTTTCAGACATGGGATAACCACGCAGAAGAAGGTTGCATTTAATTAACTAATACACCAGGAACCTTTGACAAAGAGTGGTCAGTTTGAACTTTGGGCTCAGTAATGAGCTCTCCAGCTCCCTCTTAGACAGAATGAACCACAGTGGTGCTGCATGACTTCAGTTAGCTTCATTTTATAATTAACAAGCCCGTTCTTTACTATTTTTCCCCAGCTTAAATACCACTTTTTCAAAGCGATGCTAGGGGAAAAAAGAAATGAAACCAATTTTAATGAACTCATGCAAATATAAGCCTGGTGAAATGAAATCACAGACCTAAGCAGAATACTGCATTGAACACATTTGTATGTTTTATGCAAAGCTCATCTAAATTTGAGTAATTGGACCTAATTTGGCAATCTGCACAATCCGTTTGCAAACTTCCACCACTGAATTTTAAGTATGAGCCTGGAAAATCATTAACATTTTTATTTATCACGGTGGCCCCAATCCAGCACAGTAAAAAAAATTTATGTTCAAGCGTTTTGAATGAGGCCTTAAGTGTATGCACAGGATCCAAGAGAGTTATCAGGAGCTCTGATTTCAGATAGAAGTCACACAGTTTCAGATCACGCAATTTCAGTCTCAAATCCATCTCAAATCTCTGAAACTTGAGGCTGGGAGCAATTCCTTCCAAAACCCCCCTGTCTTTATTCCTTGTCCATGACACACTATCCAAAATACATTCCTTATATTATAAACATTCTCTATTGCTTTTCATCTCCACTCTCCTCTGCTCCAAGAATCCCTGTTGCCCTCCTCATGCAGATGTTGGCCCCGTCCTTTTCCCTTCTGCATGCACCTGGTCTCCACCGGGCCGTGCAGAGACTGGATGAGCTTTCCATGCTCCAGGAGCATGGTGAGAGCAGCAATCCAGTTTATTAAAGGCCAGTTCTACCCAGCGTGTGTTTTGGTTGCAATGATGGTTATTTTTCATTTGTGTCTCATTTTTCTTCAACAAAAAGTGCAATGGGTCTTGAGCTTACAAAAATGCTCTTGCTCCAGGTACCTTAAAATGCTTTGTAGAAAAGAAAACTGTTTCCTATTCAACTCCTTTTTTTTTCTGAAAGCATCTCCTTAAAGAGAAGACAAAGCAGATTTTTCAAGGTGAAAACTGCCAGTCTGAATTTGAATGAAAGTCTGAATCCATGCAAAGGGGAAGACTCCCAGCATTCCAGCAACTTAAGTCAAATCAGGGGGGTGAGCAGCCTGCACTGCCCTCATGAACCCTCTCCACACAACCAGAACACCACCAGTTTAACTACGGTTGTGTGTCAGCAAAACAACTTTAAATCACAGGCATAGCCAAGATCTATTAAGGCAGAACTGTGTTAGATCACATGCAAGTTCAGTTTCTCTCCATGTGTCCTCAGGAAATGTGTTAATTGCTCACAGCTCTGTCGCAGATTTTCCATACATCTGCAAGACGCAACAACGCGCACACGCTGGCGGAGGGGAAGATCCCATTCCTTCCAAGGCACAATCTCGGGATGTTCAGCATCACGGCTCTGCCCCTTCTCAAGCCTCCTTCTACTGTCCACGATTCTTCTCCCACTGGCTGGACTGGTCCCTGGGTGCCTGCCCATGATATCTGTGGCAGGATGGAGTTTGCTCACACACTTGGCCACAAAGCTCAGCTGCCCTCCAGACTCCTCATGGGGAATTCTGCACCAGGACAGGGGCATCACTTTGCGTAGTGATGAGCAAATTCTGAAGCTCAGCATTTTGAGTCCCAGTAAGTCCTCCCTCCTCTATCTACATCTCCAATCAGTTCCTTCTACGCTGGATCACAAACTGCTGCCACAAACCAGATTCCATATTTTTATAGGGCATCTTAAAACCGTGACTTGAAGCAACACGATTTAGGCAAAAATTCAGAGGAGCATTTCCCCAAATCAGAACTGCTTTGCACAGGGTTCTTGTTGCTCCCAGGACAGTGTAGCCAGTTACAAATACCTGCTTTTTCTTTTACCATTGCCATGATATTGCTGTAGTCAAATTCTGGCCAATCAATTTGAGTAGTAAAAATCAGACCTTTTGTTTTGCATCAGGAGAAAAATTTCAAACTTATCCAGCTCTAACAGATTTTATGTAAATTGCTGCTTGGGTGGAGAGAACTCTGTGGTGGAGAAGAGCTCAGGCCAGCTCCAGCTGTAAACACACTGGTCATGCACAGCAGCACCCCACAGACCCAAGCATCTCTTCATATGGAATAAACTCACCAGCCAAACCACACTGCATGTTGACTTTCAACCAGCAACTAGCAGGCCCTCAACTAAATAGGCAAAGAAGACATTAACAGCTGCTCAGACAGCACCAGATACAAGAATGCAGCTTCTTTTAGAAGCCTTTCCCTGTAACTGCATCTTGGCAGCTCAGTCACTGCAGCCCATCAGCTTGAGGAGAAAGAGCTGTGACGGTATTAAACTGGTTTGAAGTGGGAATTGTCAGCAGAACCAGCGTTGCAAAATACACCCGAACAACATTGCTCTTTTCACAGCTGAAAATGAGACCTGAGAAGAACTAATGGGGTTTAAAGGAAACAGGAATTGCTAAAAGACAATTGGACCACTTTTTAAGTCGCATCCAAGGGAACTGAATTTCACCAGTTGGTGTAAGCTTAAACCGAGTCTATTGTACTCCCTCCAGTGCAGGCTTGTGCTTATCAAGCTCTGAAGTCTGATCATTAAACCAGACCCAAAATGCTGAGAGACTATTCCTGTCAACAAGGGCTCAGTCAGGTGTCTTTATTAATCACAGCTAACAAATATTTTAATTCTGGGACCTTTGGGAGGAAGGAGTGGAGTGGGGCTCTGTGCCTTGTTTCATATGAGGAGATGACAACTGAGATCTGCAGTGCCTGATTAATATTTTATGTTGTGATCCACTGGGTATGCGGTGTAATTCTGGTGGCTTGTTTTGCTCTACGTTCGCTGCATCTCCAATGTTATTTGCAACAGCTTCATGGAACAACAACAAAAAGAGGTTTCATTCCCGCAGGACAGCATTGGCTGACCCCTCTCACTGCTTCATGTAATTCAGAGGGAGCAACCACTAAACAGGAACTGAAAGTGCTTTGCAACTTTAAAAGGGAAATAAATAGCACCACAGATTTACATATAGATAGCATTTTAGAGAAGAATGATGTTGATTTCTCCTGCCTTGCATTTATTTACCAAGTCATCCTAACGGAGCGGTCAGAGGACAAACCTGCAACAGGGCACTGCTGAATATACATCTCTGTGTCATCGCCAACAGTTCAGTGCACTGGCATTAAAATAAACTTAAAACAGAGCACAGTCAATGAAAAGAGACAATGAATGCAAAATGCATAACTTCAAGAACAAGTCTACAAATGTGGACCTTGCTAGCACTTCACTGAGGTCCCTGAACTAAATTTTTAGTAAAAAGAGGCCTGTCACTTAAAATCTGACAGCCTCTGAGGATGGGCTGTCCCACGCCCAGGCAATCACTGCATCCCAGAGGCCCCAAAGCCGCCCAGATACCACCAACACTGGCAGACAGCAGCCCTACTGCCTTCAGGGCATGCAATAGTAAAGACAGCTGTTCTGAATCAACGTCATCGTAACACATCTCAGAAAGCTTTCTGCTTTCATTGCCACGTATGGATGGGGTGATTTTTGATTTTATTTCCCTGCCATTCAAAGACCTTTAATAGCATATAATTCAAACCCTCCCATTCTCTCAGGAATACGAGTGATGCTTGTAATGAACTCTGTCGTAAGAAGGTACGTGTCAGGGAAAGACTGGGATATTTCTAGATCTGCAGTCTCTTTATGCAGCTTAATGCTAATGAAAGGAAACCATTTTTTGCACACAGTGAAAGGGAACAGATGGTGTCACAGTTCTGCTGTGGAATTTAAGCAGAGTGACAACCTATACAGCAGATCATCATCATGGGTGAAACTCTTCTAGGCAGTCGCATGGAGGGTTTGTTTGTTTTTTATTTACTTATTACTATCCAAAAATCTTGAAAAGCTTTTCCTTTCCTTTTTACAATGACACCTAAGAAAATGGTATGATAATATCACCATCCTACGAAACCTCAGAAGACACATGAAAGCCAGTACTTTAAATACACTGTGAAGGGACATCTGAAAATCAGCACCTCATATTGCAAACTGTGGCTTTCCAGTCATGTATCCACCCAGACACCAGTCGCTGGTTAGAAAACCAATGAGGGCTTAAAAGGGACACTGTCAAGTTGAAAATCACTGCTCTGTCTGAAATCTGGTCCCTAGCTCTAATTATGCCTGCAAGGCAAATGACAGGGGAAAAAAAAGAAATCTTTTAAATTTCTAACAATTTCGTATTTTACACTTTTGGTTGGCAATATTCTATGTACAGTTCACCTCACTGTTTCATTTGGAGGTTCACCTGCTTTCATCGCAGAGAAAAACAAAGGTAAACAAAAAGCAGATACAAATCGTAGTTGGAAATTTACCAGAAATTAGAAAATTAAAAAGAACTTTCTATCCAATGAATGGTTGCTGACGTTGTTTATTAAATTATAAGCAGAATTTTTTTGACCCTACTGATAGGGTAGTCAGACATATGTTTTCATGTGCTGATCCCACTAGAGGCATCTGAATCCCCAAAAGGCATCCCCTTCTGGTGACACAGTCCATAGGCAAGTTGAAGTTTCACAATTTTTACTGTTTTCATTCCTCCAGATTATTTCAACTGCCCGTGTGAGTATTTTATAGTGCATACCATTAAAAGCAACAGATGACGTGCTCATCCACTCCATAATTCACATTGACAATAGCCAATCTCTGCTCAGCCCATATCCCACAAGAAAAGGGATTAATCAGGCAGCGACATCCTGAGAGAACAACAAGGCTCAGGCTGCTGGGCTGAGGGCTCAGATCCCTCCAGGAACCGTCTGGGACCACTCCACTCTCTCTGAAACTCTGGAAAACATTTGCACCATGACACCCTCATTTTTGCACAGGGATGACTGATGGGTATCCAAAGCCACCCAGTTGCAAGCCTTATTAGAGTCTTTACAATGAAATAGAGAAAATCAGGTCTTAGATGAGCTGTAAACTCAAACAGCCCTATTGGCACATTGCAATTTGCACCATGCTCAATTCTGACTGGGGGGGACAACAGCCATCAGTCTGTAAGATGCTGTGAAGCCCAATTTCTATATTTAGGTGTGAGTTTGCAGAGATGAGGCACTGAGATCCAGGGAAAGCAGAGCAACACAAGCACCACTGTACCAAGGGCTCTGGTCTCCACTGGGTGAGTGTGCTCAAGGTACTGTGCTCCCCCAGGTCTGAGAAACAGCAAGGTCTGAAACTAAGGTCTAATATTCAAGCGAAGCTCCACTGTTCCCTTTGGGCAAGGACCATCTTAAAATCCCCCACCACTATTTAGCCAGGATATCTATCTGTATGGATATCTGGGGTTATAACAGCACCTTCTCACATACAAAAAAAAAGGGATGCCAGGGCTCTTTCAGAGACCTAGCACAGAGATCACAGGTGCCATTAATCCCACCACAGCAAACCATCCTTGGCCCCAAAAGTGGCAATACTTACAGGAAGGATTATGCAAAGATACATTTGTGATGGAAGCATTTAAAGAGGGCAAATGTGGCAAAATATTCAGTGAGTGAATTCCAAATTCTCTCCCAGGAGTTCACAAGGTATAACCTGCTGATCAACACATTTTTGCAGGGTGGGACAACACCACCTCACAAAGCTTCCTTCAAGGAGAAGTGAAACATTTGGGTTTTAAGGCATTTACAGGGCATTTCTTGAACGTGTCAGGTAAAAATCACTACTGTGCTCCAAAGCAGCCAAGCTGTTGCTGCAGAAACTCAGCAGCTATTACACAGCAAGTGTGAAGTGAAGAAGCAGAAAGAGAAGAGATTGTCAGTAAATAGGGTTAATCCCTGCAGGTAATACCCTTTCCGTTAAATTGTGCAGCATTTTCCAGTCTGCAGAGTCTCAATCCCATTTAACATCTCTCTCACGCTGCAAGCAGACACATCTGAGCTCCCACCCCCTCCCCAAATTCTGCAAGGCTGTTTTTGCAGGCAGCAGCCAGTTAAACCAAAGGCTGCTGGTACTACCCCAGGAAGCTGAAGGGGGGTGGGTGAGCCACACAAAAGATCTCCACACAAAAGGCCATCCTTTTCATCCTTTTTTCTTCTTCATTTTCTCCAGCTGAGCCATAGCTTTATTCAATCAACACTTAAAAAACAGATGAAAATGTGGGAGGGGGTAGGGACTTGGGGGGATAATATGGGGCAACACCTAATTTGATGCAAATAATCAAATTTGGTGGGTGAGGGGATGGGGGGAGTCTTTAGCTCTCGTCTTCTCCCTGCTTCCAAAGGAGCCCTCCAGCCCACGTTCCCAGCGCTCACAAAAATCCATGCGGCATGCTACAGATATTTTCCGATTATTTCCTCCCCCCTCCCCAGGAGAAGAAGTAAAGGGCTTGACACCCAAAGGACAGTGAACATCTCTGTGTTCCCAGCAAGACCCGCACAGCACATAATCATATGAAAAACATGGCTGGCTGGTGCATCGACAGATGCAAACGAGAAATACCAGACTTAGCCTTATTTAGATCACGGCAAAATTAAACGGGGAGGAGAGGGGGAGGAAGGGAAATAATTGTGGCTGTGTAACATGGCTGCACAATTTTCAAAGCCTCCCGACTGCCAGCTTGCAGGGAGCAGTGAAAATGTGTGCCTGCTCTGAAGGGAGCTGTTCCTGCCACCCCTGCGGCAGCGCAGCCCCTCCGCGCCGCTCTCCATCCCGCGGGCTGGCAACGCTGGCCAGCGAGCACCCAAGGCACACCAAGAACTAAAAGAGTTTACCTGATCAATGCAACTTCACGGGAGCCAGAGGTAGGGATTCCTGAAGAAATGCAGCAAGGAAGAACAAAAAAAAAAATCTGCTTGGATCCTTCTGGCAGTCCACAGCCTCATCTACATGCATCTGAGCGAGCCCTTACCAGCAGCTGCTTCTTTTATCAAGCCCACAGGCACAGCAAATTAGTCCGGTTAGACAGTTCGGTCAATGTGGGCTATTCACAGCGTGGCTGCTGTGCGAGCCTGGCTTCTCCTGTCCCCTGTCCCCGGGCAGGCACCCGCCCACCTCCACATGGCCCTGGATAAACACGGCTCTCCCAGCACCCACGAACACACCACATGATGCTGACAATCATCGGCACGGGCACACGCTCACTGGACGCTCACTGGACCTTCCCTTCGTCCACGCCAGCATCTGGGTAAAAAGGCTAAGCCCAAGAATGGGTTTACTTTAAAGGGAAAAGCTTATTTTTTCACTCTTTTCTACCCTCCCCTTCCTTTTTTTTTAATCTCTCCCCCCGACCATACAGGGAAAAAATATAATAAACCAAATGCAAAGACCTGAAGATGGGTAATGTCTTCCTAATCAACTCAGTTCTGAAAATGAAGTGTCACTCTGAAATGAAGTGTCATTCAGACTTCTAATAAGCACAAAGCATCGGGCAGAGGTCCTGGATAAAGCCTGATACAGTCCTGGACAGAGATGCTGACCACACGGTCAGTGCATCCTTGATCTGCACAAAGCCACTGATTTCCCATTTTGTTGTTTTAAAGAAGAAAACGTGACAAGCCCTTTGTTTCTCCTCCTTTCCCCACCATGAACCATTTTAAAATATGCATATAGAAATAACCACACATGCACACACTGAACTAAAGCTCTGATGAGGTGGCAGACGGCACACACTGTGCCACCCTGGGAAGTGGGGGCAAAGCTGGTGGACACAGTACACTGGAGGCATGTTCCTCTTAAATGCATTCGGGAGTGGGACCCACAGGGTCAAACATAAAGGAAAAATATTTATGAAAGCCATTCAATTTTTCCATCATTGCACAAAGGAGAGAAGGACTAAGCCCTTCTATCTCCCCCCTGCACTCCAATACATCTTTAGGACTAACAGTGTCCTTCTTTGTCCCTCCCAACACAGGAAGCAATGTGCATATGGAGAAGTGCTATAAATAACCACACACATACATATATCCTATAAACCACAGTTGCTGTTGGTTATCTAAACTCTCTCTTTACAAAGTAACACAGTTAATTGGAAAAGTTCTCCCAACAATCTGGCTGATTGCTGATGGCTGCCTACTTCACATCAGCACTTGCAATTAACTAGGAGTTAGTGTAAGCCATCCAAACCAAAGGTAAACACTGATTTGATGCTTAAATAAAAGCAGGTTTATCAAAAAATGGGTTAATAGAAACACATTGCCATATCACATCACCCAGTTGTGTAGCTGACTTAAAATCCTGGCTCCTGGAGTCATCACACACAAACCTCCATAAAAACCTTCTTCCTTCTCTAAAACAGGAAAGGAGCTTTATGGCTGTGAAAGAAAAGTTTGAACTTACTCTCGAAATTCCTCAGAGGCTTAAGAAAAGAGAATAAAAGGCACAGAGTGGGGAAAAAGAATAATAAAGAAACAATCCTCATGCTTCCTATGCCATTCCCACCCTCCTAATGCTGCAAAGGCTGGCAACACCTGAAAGCAAATGAAGCTTAATCAGGACCACCACCCAAATTTGTCTGTAGGAACTAAGAAACGTCTCAACAAAGGTAAGACTGAAGTGTGGGAAGCTCTTGGAATGGGTTATAAATTAATTTTAAGCACGGGGTAAGAAATGAAACACATAAACTGGATGGGCAGGGAGAGAGCAGTGCCTTCGGCAATCCGGGAAGGTAAAGCTGTTCCTCCGCCTGCCGGCAATTTCCAGCCTCAGCAATGCACTGTTATCTTTAATTTGCTCCTGTCTGAACAGAGAGGTTTGGTACCGCCCCCTCGCTCATCTCTGCTCACTCATTACCTCTCTGGCCTGAAAGGTGAGTGGAAGCAGGAGGCAGGATTGAGGTCACCTCAGGATTGCATTACAGAGTATTTAATAAGCTCGACACATCACTGTCCCTCATCCCATATGGAAGTATGATCCCCGATGCAGGGGAAGGGCAGTCTGCACTGCCACGAGACCCACAGCTGTTGCTCCTATCCATGTACAAGCAGCCAGGGCCGCACGCTGAGGGCAGTACCCACTGTGGGAAGGGGGAGGCACATCCACCCAGGGCAGGTGGGGGACAGGGACAGCTTTAGTCCCTGCCGGGGAGGGGGCAGTAACACGAGGGATACTCATGGACACCACGAACTGACCAATATGATCAAGGCAATGCCGTTCACTGTTGTGAAAACACCCCTTAAATAACCCAGATAGCTCACACTCTGCACACACACTGCAAACCACCCTGGGGCTGGTTAATGCCAATAACACACAACTCTATTGGTGTAAAATAAAGTTATCGTGATCTCTCTCCGTGCCTGTTGTTTTTCAACCTTCTGCTGCAGCTTCTCTAAGTTTACATTCTTCTCCCTGTTGATCTCCACAGAGGCTTCTTAAAAGTAACTTCTCACTGCAGTCTTAAAGGCCTGGCAGCATAACTGCATCTAAAGCACTGAGGTCGCTCATATGTCCATTTTCTGCATGAAATTTCCCAACAGGGCAGGAAGCACTTTTGATGTGCCTGGGAGAGGTGAAGGATCCTGCACCCCCAGTGCCTTCCCAGTGATCAGCTGGCACCTCCCCACGGTGTGAGCATCCTCACACCTTCCCCAGCCTTTTCAGCAAGACCCACCGCTCAGCACCTCGGAGAGACTCCGGGTGCCCAGAGCACTGGTGACAATTCCAGCAGGACCAGGAGATGGAGTCCGCACAATGCCAGGTGTGATACCGGCAGGGCAAGGAACCCTTGGCCAAAGACCTATTTTTCAGCCTTATTTAGAATTTAGCCCTGATAAAAATCCAAACCATTCCCCATTAGAGTCAATAGGAGTTTGTCACTACCTTGATGGCAGCAGGATGTGGGACATTAGGGAAAAAAAGGGCAGTTCACCTCCTTAAATAGATGAAAATGCAAGTTCATTCTTTGCTGTCCCATTTGATTCCTGAAAGACAGCTTAGTGTGTTGCTAGGATTTAACTTACAATTTCTTAAAAATAATTCGAAGGAGGATAAAGTGACTTATAAGACATTTTCCTCCCTGCATATCTGATCTCTCGGTAGTGGAATGCCATTTAGTTCCCCCAAAAAACCCCCTAGATCTTTCTCTCCAGCAATCTCAGCCCCTGATGCTCAGTATCCCTGAAGCACCCCCTGCCATGGCTGCAGTGCCATTGTGGTCCAGGCAACATTTGTGTCTCTCCATTCATTGCCTCCTGCTGAAACACTAATGCTCACCAGGTAGTCCTGGAGCTGGCCAAGACTCTGTAGATAGGAACCAAGGGAGGAGAAATACACAGAGGCAATCCTAAAGCACCCTGAAAACAGGAGTTCAGAGAAAAACAGTTGGAGCCCGTATCCACAGGATTCTGTTGTGGAAGGAGGAAAAAAACATCCTCACCCTTTGCAGTTGGCTGGCAGCACAACTGGTTGGTTCCCAACTTCTCTCAGACTCCAATTTGACACTTCACTATATTTATTTATTGCAGGGAGGACAGGAGAGGAAGAAAGTAAAAGACTGATCAGGGTAGTCCAGGCAAATATCTCAAAGAGAGGAAGATCTCAGTTCATTGGTTTGTCTGTAAGCTGGTCCTTCACATCCGTGCTCTTGCTAAACAAGGAATACATGTGTGGGTTCTTGGAGTGGAAATCCTGGGTTTTTTAAGGATTCTCCATGAAGGTATGTGAAAAGTGGCACAATCCGGAAAAGTAGTATTTGCTGTCATCTGGAAACTGTAATCAATTATGTGCATTGTTATTCACCGGGTTTTCTTAATATTCATTAAATTTAGGAACAGATAATTGTACTGTATAAACCACGCTTAAAATTTCAGCAAGTTCCTCTGGTACTGAGCTCAAGCAGATAAAATGGCAGAGCTATTATCAGCTTAAAAAAAACCAAACAACCAAAATAAAACAAGATAAACCCCAACCCACAGTGTTTTGATATTCCTTCTTTGTTTTACACAGAAAAGCAGTTATTGTAGTTACTTTCCCCAAACAGTGGGTTATTTTTTTAGAGATAAATAGAAATATACTGAATATAGAACTTGAAAATGTCTAATTTTGAAAAAGTCCAATATGAAATTTTGACTTCGACTCTGGTACACTTGTACATTTCAGTGTGAATTTTTGTTTGTTTCCCAAGGTGAGAACCATGAAAATTTTTACAGTGTTCCAATAATAAACTTCTCATTTTTAAACTTCTCCATGGATTTGTAGAATAAAAAACAACCTTTCAAAGATATCATCCCCATACCATAAAGTATCACAGCTAAGCAGATTTTAGTTGATACACAGTAAATGACATTTTCACAGAACAGCAAGACAGCCTTCATTAATGAAATAAACTTTCTATTAAAGGAAACAGTGCTCTCTGTATTGAAACACTGATGTGTTTGATCCAAGTAAGTGGTCAATGACTAATATTTTACCAAGACACAACCCACAAGCAAATGATGAGATGCTGTATGCACCTGAAAATCCCTTTCTTACCCTGAGGAGACACAGCCCCCTGAAGAGGAGGAGCACTCCCCCAGAGCACCACACAGACACATTCAGCTTTGATGTCTAGAGATGTAAGTAGAATCAATGATGCTAAAAGGATCTTTTACGCATTCATCACGGTGTTTATCGCTGTATTCCAGCCTCACTCAGACTAAGAGATGCTCTGCAAAGTATCATTTCAGGTTGCTTTCCCTGCTATGGAGTGTCTCCTTTTCTTGCATTAGGAATGAGAAAAAAAGGGACTGATCAGTTTCCCAGTGCTTAATAGATTCTGGCACAACCTGGCCTCTGCTATAAACAAATAGCCTCAGCACATGAAACCCCTGAAGACTGATTAAAAGTAAGCCTGATTTCATCTGCACTGGTTTTGTGCAGCCATTAATATTGTTAACACACAACCTTTTGTTCTGCGTAGCTGGAGGGCAGCTCACATTGCACTCGGCTGGGGCACCTCTGAAGGTATGTTCGCTGCCAGTGACATGTGTGATTATGTTAATGGTGTTTAACATTTCTTTAACATAAGGAAAACTGACACCAGCAATATAGAAATTGATACTTGCATGTAAAGTGATGCCATTAAGTTCAGGGGTGGAAGTGGCCTTGCTGCCAGGGCAACCACAGATTTATACAAATGTGAGGGGGGGAAAGGCATCTGGGCTGGGATGGCCACAGGTGATGGACCATGACCAACTGGGTTTCCCTTGAAAAAGCAGAGTCTTGAACACAGCAATGCTGATTTTGGACAGAAGGAGATGGAAACACTGGAAAGGAGAGCAGGAGAGCAAAGAAGCACTGAGCCAAGAGACATTCCCTGGAGCCCTAGAGATCCTGGGGGAACACCTAAAAATGCCTGCAGTGGGAGGGAGGTTTGTACTTGCCTGTGCCTTACATCATTTCCCAGCACTCATTCAGCGTTCTAGGACTGGGAAATTACGGCTGGCTTTATGGTCTGGCAGGACACAGATGCATGTGCACCATCCACACTACCAGCTTGGCTGTTCCCTGCTGAGGGAGCTGCACAGACACTACCCCAGCTGTAATTCTGGTACTTACTGTTTCTTTACTGGCCTAAGAAAAGGCCAATCTTAAATCAAAATTAGGTGATTCAAATTCTAGGGGAAAACCTACAGACAGAAGTATCAGGGTAGATTTTTTTTTGTGTAATACTGAAACATTAAAATTTAAGTCTGACATGTTTAGAAAGACATGAGCTGACAAATATAGGAGTATTACAAAGCTGTCCTCGCTCCTGCCCCATCTTCATGTCTTCTTTAAAAATAAACAATCAGAGAATAAAACAAGCATTTACAAAGTGACAGCCAGAGCCACAACTCACTTCATCACACCCTAGAAGCTCCTCCAGCCACAGAGCCATGGGAATGCCACCTTCCTCCTGTCTGCTCCTCCTGACGTGCTGCTAACATGAGCCAGGCTCAGACCTGTAGCCGACTGACATCGAAGGACCCCCCTGATGCCATTTATTCCATTTTCAACTATTTCATTTTAATGACCACTGCAAAGCTGTGCTGTAGGAGACTGGACTTAAACCTAAACCAGCACAATTCAGATCACCGTCTGCCAAGATGAGCTGTCCAGTCAGACCAGGTCTACAGTCCCATTCATTTTAGACTAACATGATGCTTCTCATAACTAAAGGACACCTGGAAGTAAACCACTCATGTGCACAGACCTCAATGAACAGCAACGAAAATAATAATAACTAGAAAGCTTTCATTCGTCACCTGGATGCAGCATATTCTGCCCTTTTGGACCTACATGATCCAGGGATTTGGATGACTTCCATGCCCACCCAACCCAACTGGCCATGGGACAGCTGAAGTGCTCAGAAGGCACAGGCTGACCACTCACCCCATGTTACTACAAACAGACCAATGACCCAACTGCAACTGTTTCTTTTAATTTTGTCTTAAAATAATATCCTGTGATGGAAGCTATTCTTATTAATTGAAACACAAGGGAGATCAGGCTGAGGATTAGAAACAACATGTCTAATTTTTGTTAGTTAGGCATATGCAATAGACATTTATTCTTTCAACCTAAAGGCAATTTTCCCCAGTTCTGCTGTCAAACATCAAGGACTGAATAGAGCTCATTCTTTTTCTTTACACTTTGGTGAAATAACAAGTAATAGCAAGCCCTTAAATAGAGCACAGAGTCTGGAATTCAGTACACTTCACACAAGAACCAAACAACAGCATTCCTACTTTTAAAATAAGACAAGCACAGAGAGACACAGAGGAAAAGATTATTTTCCTAAAATCAAGCAGCCAGGCAAGGGCAGTGCTGAGATTTGGACCTGTGTCTCCCAAATGCTGTCAGCTGGGACTGTGTCTCTGCTGGGGAGCCTCGGCCACGCTCTCCAGCCCAGTGATGCCTGGAGCTGAGCAGAATACAGAAGTGGGATGTGGAGGGAGATGTGCACATGTGGCCTGCTGCTTATAATGTGTCTGGGATCAGCCTCAAATCTCCTCTTGCACCTAGAAACCCTCCACCTGAATACAAATGCATCCCAGCCTCACTGCAGGAACCTGCAGCGATTAATGCCACACACCACAGCCCTCCTACCAGGCTGTACCCAAAGACAGAAATGGATTGATTTAGAATTTTATTTAAACGTTATCCAAATAGCTGTACACTTTTCAAGTAAATCATCTTCCTAGACACCCCCTACCCTCTGCTCCAAAAAACCCAAGAAATTACAGTGCTTTGTATCAGCAACTACACCCAGGATGGTTATTAGAAGCAAGAACAAGAGAAGGCTGGTAGCTGCCACGCATGTCCAGCCAGATTAGATCACCAGTAAGTGTCCCAAGAAAGGAGGGGACAATAATGACACCCATTTGTAACTGGAACACGTGATTGGTTTGAATAAATGCCAAGTTTCGAGTAATTCAAAAAGGGGCAATTCCTGGCACCAAAGCCAGACCCTTTGCATCGTTTGGTTTGCAAAAGGTCAGCCTGGCTGTGCCTCTGTCCCTCCTCTGGTGCAGTTACAGCCCTGTAGCCCATTGCATGTACCAGTGCAGAGCACTGAGGTCCTCCAGCAGGATTTTTTTCACAGCCAAACTACAGAGCAGGTCCCCTTTCTGGAAGATGCTGCAGTAACAAAGAATGATGAGACTGATTCCTGCTCCGAGGCACCTACGGCTAAGCAATAACGATCCTTCACCCATGACCCATTCTCATATACCGTTGTCAGTCACTGGAGTTGGGGAAACACGTATTTGATGTATGCCATTACTCACCCAGCCCTTGGGAATTACAAGGGAAGGTTTGTCTCACTGAGCATGGACCAGCAAAGTGCCAAGGGCTTCTCAGCAGGGGGAAAAGAACTCACACTTCTGCAACAGGAACAAAATAAACCTCCTGCCACTTCTCCACTGTGATTAAATTAGGACAGATCTACACCCATTGTATAGAAGGCTGTGTCAGATTTATAAACAGTTACGTAGCATTTGCATTTAAAAACAAATCTCTTAACAGGCCAATGCCAGAGATCCAGCAGTGAACCCAGAGAAGTTCACACAATGTTTTAAAGCCAAATGCTGTAATCTTTCAATGCACAGTAACTGGGAAGTAAAATATATATCAAAGCATGGAACTAAGAAGCCTTGCATCTGAACTGAGAAAAAGCTGCACAGCAACATAATTTACAATCAAACCCCCTAAAACACAGGAAAAAAATAGTATTCAGAATTTTAAGTGTTATCAGTGCAAATAAAGGTAAATTATTTATCTCAGCATGATTTTTAAGCTGACTCAACATCCTTCTGTAACTATGTGCCTGCTTAAAATTGAAATGTGTTCATGCTTGAGAGGAAAGCCACATGAAACACAGCATGAGCACCTCTGTGTGTGATGGCTCTGGTGTGGCAGCTCTGTCCCTGGCCTGCTGGGGGTTTGGGGGACTGTGCAGCTTCTTTCTGTGCCCCAGTTTCCTTTTCAGACAACCACCTTAAAAAATTAATTTGGTATATGGAGCTCAATTGGAAAACCGCAATCTTCTGCTGCAAAGTACCAACACAATTAATTATTATTTTCCCCTTCTTTCTCCAAGCATCCCATTGATAATTATAAGGCAAAAAGGGATGTTTCACACCTGTAAAAGCAGCTGTCTCACAGCACTTGTCTTATCAGAGCAAAGATGAAACCACACACAAACAATCCAAAGAGACCCTGACCTGAGGATGGGAGGGAATGCAGTTGCCCCATTCCCATCCCCGTGGCCACCCCAAGGGACAGGCAACCCCATCTGACCCCACTCCACAGCTAATCCTGACATTTTCAAAGGCCTCGGGGATGTTGGTACCCAACCATTAGTACATGAACCCTCATTCCCATGGGCTTTACTGACAATCTTAGACTTAGTTAACTGCATCTTTTTGAAATACGAAAATGTGTGGGAAGGAACAGTGAGAACTTTTAAAAATTGCAGTACTTTGATCCTAATTAACAGAGTTGACTGAAAGCAAAATATGTAGAGCTAATTTTCACAATATTTTTTCCACGATCCCTAGACAGAGGCTTTTTTCTGGCACTGTTTAAAATTAATGAAGTAAATATGTTTGCATATTTATCTTTTCATTACATGGAAACAACAAGAAGGAAAACAGATTGGCCTGATAGCAGAATTCTTCCACTCCAAAGCAGTCTGGATGTGGTTTTTGTTTCAGTTCATACAATGCAACCCAAATCAAACAAGCAATGCAAGTTCACTGGCCATGTAAGTAATCGGTTTTATCCAACAGAGCTACTACAAAATAACTGCCGCAGGAACTGACCCCTTCATTTGATTTTTGTCTCTATGGAGAGATACTGAAATGGCTTTCAAGGAAAACAACATCCTTCCTGAAATCTAGAAAACAAATTGTTTGCAGGTTGCCCCACACAGGTAACAACAAATACACGGCAAGTCAAATGCTACCATGTGGCTAACAGAGTCAGGTGACTGAAAATGGGAAAGGACATACAGATATGGGTTCATTGGGACTCTCTTATCAACTCCCAAAGAAATATTTTCATTTTTTGAAACCTACAGCCCAGGATCTGCAAACAGAAGTGCCTGAGAGGTCAGTGGTCCCTACACCATTCTGTAAACCATGGTCTGGTCTGGATGAGAGGAACAGAAGAACCAGCCTGCAGGACTGAGCTGCAGCTTCAGCAGACTCCATGGAGAGAAGACAGCCAGCTTCCACAAGTCCTGCTCAAAGCTGCAGGCAGGTCCCAGATTTAGTGAGAGTGGGATGGATGTGATTAACACGTGTGCAGATAAAGCAAGAGCAGAAGCTCAGCCTTGCAAGGCTGATAAGCACAGGCAGAAGGCAAGAGACATTCCTTTGAGTTTAAAAATTACCAGCTGGCCCCTCCCAAGTCTGGCCGGGCTCCACATCCCCTACTCATTCCCATGGCACACTACATGGAGGGTGGAAACCCTTTCTACTATGAAGGTCCTTCAGTTTACGTGTACCTCATAAAATACCCATTACAATGCTGACCAGGCAACCTCTGTGCTGGGAGACAAGGTGGGAGAAGACTGAATATTATGTCAGAAGTCACGTCCTCTTTTCCAGTTTTACCTTAACTATCACGGATACAGTAATTCATTAAAACCCAGATTTTTTTTTTTTTCTCCAAGGGTCACAAAGGCTAAATAAATGCCATGGATTTTGTGCTACTCAATGATTCCTCGTTATGCTTTGATGACTGTATCAATTGCCATTGCAAAAGCCGAGCACCCATGATTGAAGCAATAATTAAAAAGGCAAATCGTACTTGGCAGTTGTTCCTCTGTTATCACAGAGCTTGGACTAGGCTGTTTGCAGCATTGATTACAGGGGCACATACACAACACTCTAAGGAAACACAGATTTCAGGAACTATAGGGTGAAAAAAAAAAAAATATGAAGAGAAAAGAACTATTATTACCCCCTCTCCATCAGCACACATTACAGAAGTAAACAGCATGGAGAGCCATCAGCTTTTCATCTACTTGGAGGAGAAGAACAGATGACACTTTCAACCCCGATGATGGCATTTCAACCATGAAATTCTGATCTGTTTTTAAGCCTGTGATGTTCTAGAAGAGATCTTGCTTTTGCAAAGATTTTGCTTCACCTGCTGTACAGTTTTCATTACAGCTTTGGCACTTGGAGATTAAACTACAGATAAACCATTTCTTTTTTGCTCCCCCAAACAGCCCCACGCAGATATCAGCTACACCATCATGTACAGCAGACATACAATAAAAAGCCCTTCCGTGCCTCTCCGTTCGTTTCTGGTCTATCAGTCTGGGCATTTTGGGATTTTTAACAATGTAGTTTTCTTTTTCAGAATGTGAATGAGCAAGACTATTTAAGTGACACTGTGGCAAACGGCACAGTAAGTACAAAATTCCCTTTTTTTATTTTTTGCCACAGAAGCTTAGGAAATAGCAATGGATCTCCAAAGTAAACGTTGTCTACGTGCATAAAAGGGCTTGCTCTTTGAACTTCACTGAGATGACACAGTCATTACTATATGAAAGCATGAGCATATTCTTCTATTTTGCAACAATTGTCAAGCAAGTGAAAGCTTTATTTGATTTTCATTCACATTGAAGACAAGATTTAGTACTCTATTGGAACAGGCAGTGTCAGAAGGGTTTTAAATTGTAATGGTATCACTTTAACATCTTAAAGGCACTTTTTAGAAGATAAACTCATCTGCCTATGATGACTAAATGACACGGTAATGGAGAAGAGGTAAAGATTTTCTTATGGTAATAAAAGGGAACACTTCACCCACAGAAAGAAAAACAGAGAGTGTGCACCTTCTAGAAACACTTTCAAGAACCTTTTAAAATAATGGAAAAATAAATACATGTATTATACTAAACCAGGACTGCTGTAGGTCTACATTTCTGACAGCAACTATCACTTCAGAGAGGTGACATTAAAAAAATATGAAAACACTCAGCAGAGTCCTGGTGCAGGAACACAACTCCAGGAAGGAATTGGCAGGTGACGATCCTGGGATTGTTGAGAGTTGTTGGCCAATGGTAGCACTCTATCGATTTCCAAAAATGCTTAAGTCATGTAGCATAAGCATCACATACATGACGCACAGAAAAAGCTGTCTCAGCTGAAAGCCCTCAAAGAGTGACATGGAAAAAAACCTCCCTTGTTTTCAGTAATCCTCTCTGAAGTACCCCTGGCTCTATACATCCACTCAGCCTACATATTTTATTATCTCCTATATATATATCTATAAAGAGAAAGCATTGAACTAAGTTGCTTCCCTCTTTCACAAACACTAACAGCAAAACTCTAACCAGAAGACTTTGTGGGTGCATAACCTCAGTAACCTACACGTTTCCCTGGCTGATGAATTTGTCAAACTACTGTCATTAGAAAAATTGCTCGTCATAGTTCTATGTGGTACAACAAAGAGAATAAAATCTATTTCAAGGCATGATTTGCAACTGAAAGCCAATAAAAAATAAATTACTACACTCCAGCAGAGCTACATGAACTGACATGGTTCTGGCAGCCAGCAGATGAACCAAAAGATCGTATTTTAGAACTGGTGGTAGGTAAAAATGTGCTCAGTGAGCTACAATGCCCAAAGTACTGGGCAGAGTACCAATACAGGAAAGTCAGGCAGTAACTACAGTTGGACCACTCAGAAAACACCAAAGAAAAAGAAAATGTGTTCTTTTACTTGAGACAGGATAGCAATCCCAATATAGACTGTATAACATTTACTTTGTCCTTTAATTAGATTCTTCATTTGTTTGCATTATTCTACTCATATTCACTGCAATAGCCAACCACTTAGTCAACCCTTTCCAAAAGCAGAGCTCTGTTTGGCATATGCACTGATGCCAAACAAATTTGTCCATTGTAAAATATCAGTTTCACTCCTTCCTTCTCAACTGAGTGCTAGAATATAAATATGCCCATTTAATGAGAATGCAGGACCATGGATGTTTGTTAAAACCACACAAGACATCAAAATGACAGCAGAAGTCAAAATATACATTATGATTTCGGTCTTGGTGTCAATCCTTGCCCGTGCAAAGTAGGAGAATTCATACTTTCCATCATTCCCACCCAAAAATTGTCACAATCCTGTTTTTCAGTTTGAAAATAATCATATACATTTTCCACAAAAGATTCACTTATGTTTTCTATTACATGAAGGGCAACACCTTTGAAATTGTCACGCCAGGTCATGTTTAGCAACACTTTCTATCGCAAAAGCACCACCCTAAACCAAACAAGAATTCAGGGGGAAAAAAACCCTATCCATACAGCTTGCAAAACACCTGCAGCTTTGAGGGACTGGAAAATGTGCTTTTTAAATTCCTGCCTATCTTAGACCAGTCACTACTGTTGTTCCTGTTGTTGCACTGAAAACGAGATTGCTGCCTCTGCCCTGGGATGTTGGCCACGCTACAATGACGATATTTTCTGGCTTTTGCATTTTCCATTGGGGACATTTCAGAAGGTCCTGCCAAGGCAAAGCCAGGGCACAGCCACTTGGTGTTACTCAGAGTGAGCTGTACTTAGTCACACTGGTATCTTTATTTACACATGTACCTAAAAAAAGATGATAAGATGACAAAATCTGTGTATTTTTCATGGCTGGCTCTGAGGCAGTATCTTGGTTTGGAGGCAAATAAAAACCTGTAGGTGTTTTGAGTTTTCTGGGGGAGAGGCAAGAAGGGAACAGTGTTCCTTTTTTTCTGAATTTCTTTAAAATGATCCAGTGCTGTCAAATGTTACTGGTACATCAACACTGGTGGGTGGCTACCTTTTATAAAACAAAGCAGATGCATTGAATTGATGACAGGAATGGACAAGATTAATTTATCCTGGTCAGGCAGCTGATAAAACCTGCATATAATAGGTTTGGGAGGTAGACTTTGCTGGTAAAAGGCTTCAATAACAGGCATCAAGATTCCTCCTGGATTCACTGCAAATTGGGATTTTCAGACCCAGTGGAAGTTGGTCTCTCTGCTCATCCTGAAACTAATAGTAAAAGGTCTCTTTCCATTGACTGGGGGAGAAGCAGCCCCACGGATTACAGTTCAAAATTATAATTCATGTTCATGTTAAGTAATGATCTGATGTTCCTTATTGAAGACTAAATTAACAGCCACTGCAGGGGCAAAAGTTGCAGCAAGTGCAGCTGCAATACAGAAAGTTCTCAAATTTGACTATTCAAGGGGTCACAGACACTGTTAAAATGCTACTTCAATATTTTTCTTCAAGAAACACAAGGTCAAAACCAACAGTTAAGATGCAGTGAAGAGCACGTTTCAATGAATGTCACACCCCTCTTGTGCCTTCACTGTCCCCGAACCCAAATCTGAAAAGACCTGGTTCCATCCCAATACAATCCATTATATCAGCGCAATTAACAGTATCATAAAGCCAGTGAGCATCTGGAAGTACTGATAAGGTTTCAGTTTGTGGACACTTTGGTGGGGAAATTGGTGTTTTCTTTTACACAATGATGCAGTTATTATGGATTTGGGGAGGTTGAGCTTGGGGGCTTTTCCCCCGGTTTTCAGTATAACTATTTTCTGTAATTCAGTCAAACATACATGTGAGATCACTGGCACTGAATTTCTCCCAGTTTTAATCTTGAAATATGGTATATAAAGAAGGTTTCTCATCGGTTCAACAGCTTGTCTTATCCTGATGCCTTGGAATAAAGAGAAGGCTCACTTGGGCCATATGTTTCAGTTGTTCCTCTCACTCCCCCGCTGTCTTTCCACACATACCATGACCGTGGACAACCTCTCCTTAAGTGGGCAAACAAATGGTTTAACTCAGATTTGCACAGTGTTTGCTGACTTGTGTGGGCTCCAGGATCCAACTCAGCTTCAGCATTTCAGGCAAACATATTTCTGACTGACACTGTGGTAATTAGAGCAGCTCGATTTTATTAGATTGATGACAGATTAAAAGCCAGGATCTCAACCAGCAGAAATCAGTGTTGCTCCCCTGAAATCCATGGTGCTATGCTGATCTATGCCAGCTGTGAGCGTGGAACCAAGTACTTTACTTTGTTTTGTGCCCCCTTACATAACAAGATTTGAAAAATTAAATTATTTCAAGACTGCATGTGTGGTCCCTAATCTACTTGCCCAGTGAAGGACTCAGGGAACTTCTTGCATTCAGTTTCTGCTACAAATTGTCTGACCCACCAAATGGTTTATATTCATTAAGAGCAACATAACTTAAGAGGAACCTTTACAACTCTATACAATGAAAAGGAAAAAAAAAAAAGTCACATCTGAATTTTCTGGAACCTCTGTAGGTGCCCATGGACCTGGACTGCCTTTCCCTTTTTCTCAACTAAAACTGTTCAGTACATGTCTCCTTTCTATCTTGCATCCCAAACAGGCGAGCTACCAGAGGTCCAACTGGTGCTGATTTCTATTAAGGAAAAACACAGAACCAACAGGCTCAAATCCATTACCACAAGCCTTACTTAAGCAGCATCCTAATACAGGCACCAACATCTCAAGGACCAAGAAGTCACTGGTGTGGGTCCTCAAAACAGTGTTATCTCAGGAGACAACTGGCATCCTTAATCCCGGGGAAGGTCCTTAATTAAAGGAAACCCTCGTCTGAAAATCTGCTCTGTACCGGATCTTGTGACCCATCTCTTGGTCTTTATTGGAAGTTTTTCAACAGGCAACAGTTACCTACACACCAAACTTCATTCTTTACATGTCTGACAGTAACTGTAGTTGACAGATGCCCACTTAGGTGTGAGAGGGCCCAGAGACTGCAGTAGCCTGTCCCCACAGGGGGAGGTGACCTGGATGTGCAGGGATAAGTGCAAAGGAGGCCTTTTATGGCAGGTGGGTCCATGCCTGCTATTATAACCATGGGCATCAGCAAATCTCATCAAACATGCATCTGACCTCATACCAGAGGTGAGCTGCATTTGGTTTGATCAGGGAAAGAAAAGAGGATAAAAATCCATTAAAATGAACCAACTGTAAGAGGCAATTGAGACTATTCCATATATTTGAAGTAGACTTTATATCACAAAATATTTCAAGAGCTTTCTGATGTTTGGTCTATTTTTAAAGACTTTCAGTTAGTCATAGATGAACCTCAAAACATTCAGTGGCTTGATATGAATAAATATGCTTATCCAAGCCTATGACCTGACATTAACAAAAGCTGCAGTGATTTATGCCAGCTGAGGAGGTTAAATTAGGAGACAGCCTCTCTTGTGATGCACGGGGATTTTTTTGCTGTTACCACTCAAGTTTAGAACAACTCAAAATAAAGAATCTTTTCTGCAAGGAACCACCACGATTATAATCTAATCTGATCTCTCTAGACAAGCAAGGAATGTTTCACCCAGTTACTCCTCCACCATGGCTGTGACTTCAACTTTAACAACACAGTACCTTTCAAGATGATATTTAAAACAGATGCATGTCTCAAAAACTGGAAGAATCCAACTCATTCCTTCAGAAGTTTGCCAGAATTTAGTTTGTATGTAGCAATGCAATAAAACAAAGCCAAGCTACTTAATGGGTTAGAGAGAGGCAAGAGGAGTCTGTCTTTGTGCTTTTAAATCTCTCATCAGTGGAAAGCAAATTCCTTATTTACAAGGCTGAAGCATTTCCGGAGTGAAGAGTGCTGAGCTGAGGGGCCAGTGCAACAGTTCTTTAGACAAATAACCACATGGATACCTCAAAGAGACATTTCCCATCAAATCAGGAACACAACAAATAAAAAAAATTAAAGCCCAAGTGATGAGCACTCATTACAAAATAATTGATTTATTATCCTCCAAGTCAGAGGATGCTCATGCCCTGGAAAAACTTGGGTAATTTGGTAGCAAACTAAACTATAAGGCTGTGTCCAGCAGTAGCACTAGAGCTGTTCCTCCTCCAAAATCTTCACCTATAGCCAAACTAAAGCAACCAAGTCCTGGTCCAAAGCTCACCTGAAGTCAAAGGGACCAGCTCAAAACCAAGTGTCACGTCTCTGTCATATCCAGAGAACATGACTGTTCTCTCAGAAACTCCAAAAACACGTAACAGAAATAAATTAAGACAATTTATACTTGGAAAACTCATACCTGGAATGCATCAGGACTGTAAAGGCAACATTTTCCCCTCAGTTCTCCACGTAAAGCCGTTTGTAAGCACACCAGAAAAATATTAAGGGCTAAAATTGCAATTCTGTTCATTCCAAAACAAGTTTCCACAAGTTCTTCGTAGCTTTTCCATGTTTCAGTATCTCTTGCCCAATAACAGGCAGGTTTTAAAACACCAAAAAGACACCTGTCTGCATTAAAAATTAACTACCTGTAAACTTACATTTTTTAAAAATTAAGTATTTTTTTGGCAGAAGCAGGACTTTTCTTTTGGCCACAGTTCTGTAACTTTCAAACGCTTTAACTGATTGGGGTCATATTTAGTTGAACGTTTTCATTTGGGCTTACAAATAAACAACACAAATTTCACAGGAGCTTCTAAAGATTTCCACAGCAGAAGAATTCTGAAAAGTTTGGCAGCTAGTAAGCCTGCCAAGTAATTTCTTTTTTTTCATTCTGTATTATAAAACTAACAGCTTTATGATCACTTAAATCATTATCATGGGGGCTGACCATATGAATCCGAGCTGAGCTGTACATTGCAGTGCATTAGTTGCTTCCAGCTGGGTGATGGACAGAGCTGTTTGCTGTTTGATCCAGCCACATTTGATATCACCAAGAAAAGAATTAATGGTGAGCATGAACAACTTGGCCTAATGCATTGGAAAGCAGACTGTTCCTCTGAAATGCCCTGCTTTTATTGATTTTGAAAGTGAAAAAATTGACTTCCATAACTTTTTCTTTCCATTATTTGGATGATCTCATTGGGGTGACAACGCCACAAGTTTCTACTTCTCATTTTCTGCATGGAGGTAGGCTTTTACTGGAATTAAGGTCTGAGTAATAATAACACCCTGTGGTGTTTTCAACAACAATTTCACCTGGCAATTTGGATGTTGCTACAAAAAAATTGCGTGTTTGCTGGTTTTCATTACAGTTTTTGAGTTTTTTTCAATGAATTAGTCAAATTCATCAAACATTCCAGCATTCTGGTGATCAGCAAATCCATGTGTTCAGTAAGGCTTAGTGCACACAGGCAGACAAATGGGGCTTTATTTTCTGTCTTCTTTTTAACTTTAGTATTATAGTCTTGACTCACTGTAGTATCATTTCTGCTTCTCATTTTCCAAATAAACCATTAAACTATCTAATATGGCTTGTTATTTAGAAAAGCCAATTTAGGTGATGATTAGCTACTGAATCTATTGTAAAAACATAAAAATCACATAGGCATGATTTAAATGTGAAGTCCCATTTTGGTATTAAACCACTCAGCTTCCATTTGACAGCAAAAAATTCAGTGACACAAATTAGCCTTTATCTATAATTATACACAGGCATTTACCAAAAAATAAATATTTTGAAAGATATTTTCTGGGAAAACAATCTTGAGGCAAAGCAATAAGGCATTCATAACAGCCTCTGCCTTGTTCAAAGTAGGTAAAAATGGTATTTTGAGGTATAATTTCCAGGCAAATTGCATGCAGAACAGCTGCTGCAGAATTTGCAGGCTCCTTTTTTTTAAGAGAGCTCTCACTTCTTTCATCCCAGGAAATAGACAAGCATTTGAACTTAATGGCCATGAAAATGATGTGGCCAGAAGCACATACACCGCTAAGAACTCCATGTTACATTGCCTAAGTGTCTCCGAGTCCCAAAGATAGACAAGTGGCACTCACGGGCATCACTGGCTTTGCTTCATTTTATTTTTGACCAGGTCTTCTCTTGTTTCAGCATGCTCTTCATTTTTTATATATTTCCAGGGGCACAGAAAGCTGCCGTGCAACCTCCACACAGGCCTGGTTTTGGTACGACACTCTACAGCAGAACAGTCTTTTTTAATTTTAGCTTTAACAGTGAAAGTCAGATTTCCAGAGCTGTATCTACAATACAGTGTTTTGCCAAGTGAATATATTTTTTCCCTTCCTTCTAAAGGCAGCACCATAAAAGCTACCTTTTAGTAATTATATAGTGCTTTTCATCCCCCAATCCCAAAGAGCTTTAAAAAAAAGGAGCATATCATTAGCCTCAGCTTACAATGGGAGAAAACTAAGGCAGAGAGGGATAAATCTGCACCATTATTTGCATTTTGGGGGAGCCTAAACAACACTAATTAGATATAAGGAAAAAGTTCTTCACCAAAAGGGTGACATGGGAACAGGCTGCCCAAGGCATTGGTGGAATCACCACACCTGGAAATATGATGGAAATGGCACATGGGGACACAGTTTGGTGGTGGACTTGGAAGTGCAGGGTTAGTGGCTCCACTTGATGATCCTGGAAGTCTTTTGCTACCTTATTGATTCTGATGCACCTACAGTACCATGTTTTCTCCATTAGGCTGAATAATGAAGGGGTTTGCCCCAAAGAGGGCAGCTCTACAGCAGCTCAAGCAAATCCAAGCTCTAGAACCTCACCTGACTCCCACTTTTGCTCCCTTCCTTCCATCAGCTGGCCCATTTTGGCACAAAAGCACATCAAAAAGCAAGTTGCTGCAGCCCATTTAGCCACAGATTGAGCGCCCTGAGTGGGACGGGACAGGGGAAGCTCACACAGCCAGTTCCCAGCACCCTGCACAGCTACTGAGGGCACTCACTGGCCATCTCTCCATCACCATCAGACCCAGCTCTGGGCACTGACCTGCCATCTGTGCCCCTTCCCACCGGACGGGGACACGGGGCAGACCCATCACAGCCTGATGCACTGGAAAGTCACAAAGCCTCCTGGAGAACGGGCTGACAGGAGATGGGCAAAAACCTGCGTTCAGTGCAGTGCTGCCTTTCTTCTCCTGCACTCCCACCTCTTTGAAGATAACAGATCAGCAATTAAAGCAACGGAGCAGTGCAGGTGCTGCTGGCACTGCCTGTACCTAACTCGCCGTGGTCATTGTTACCGGGGGTCAGCTGCAGAATGCCAAAAAGTGAGATTGATAAATTTAATCCCAGATGGCATTTAGGCTGCTGACAGCCTATTAAACCCACTGTGCTTGTAGGATGCTGGCACTTAATTACTGAGATGGTATCAGACCTCACAGCCAGCCTGGTGTGGGACGTACAGGCTTGCAAGGAGAGCCTAACACACCTTTTTTAATAAAACTTTAAGCTAGAGAAGCTGTGGATACAGGAGCCGTTTCAGTCCTACTGCTGCACATAGTTTGGGCAGACTGTAGCTCTGTCAAACAACAGCACAGGCCAAAGGAGCAGCCACAACAGCTCCTGCAGCACTTTCCCAGAAAGCAGGATTGTTCCTCACTGTTGCTTCATGTAACATTTTGAAATTTATCTTTTTTGTTTCCCTCTTTTTCTTCAAACATGGCCAACAGCTAACAAAATAGCTCTCCAGAGGGCAAAAATAATTCCCAGGAATGAGACAAACTGCGTGGAAAGACATGCAGAAGATCAGTCTCTGCACCCAGCCATAACATGCTCCAGTTAAGAGAGCTTGGAGTAATTTAGGACAGGTCACTTTCCCAATCTGCCTTTTTTTCTTTCTTTTTTTTAATCTAAATGAGCCTGCAGCATGCAGAGATGAAGGTGGCCAGGGGCAAATGCAGGAAGTTCCCAGAAAATGCACAGCTAAGAGAGATCCACCAGCCCAGACTGGTGTGTTGGCCCCTTGCAAAGCCGTGGCTCCCACCGCCAGCTCTCTCTGTCACCACTCTCGGTGCATAAAGATGTGCTTTGGGAAACCTGACTGGTACAAATCACAGGACCAGAACTGGCAGTCTCTGAGCCCCTCTGCTTCTTATTGCCTGGGTGCATCCTCATAAAACCAAACCCAGTCAAACTGCGAGAAGGCGTGTGAGTCAAGGGAGAAAAAGTGGAAGGTTTTAACCCAGCCACACTTTCCATTTCAGTGAGAAAGAGAGACCACAAGTTCTCAAAGTACACTGAATACTGCCCACAGGAAGAACTTTGAGTACCAAGGGGATGGTCAGCAATATAAAGTAACTAGACTAGAAAAATGAATAGTATCAGGCTTATTTGAACATGTATTTGTAAAATGCATTTAAAATAAGGAACTCCTGAGGGAAAGCTATCAAAAAATAATGTAATTAGATATGAGGTCAGGAAAGACATCAAAGGAGTTTAAGATTTCTTCCACTCCACCCAAGAATATCCGAGGAATACAGTTCCAAAGCCCAGGGCACAAGTGCAATTGTTTGTTCAGGTGCTGGTCACATCCCTGTTACTTCTGTTGCTGTAACAGTACTACAAATCTCAAGTAGCACCAGCAAGGTAAAGCACCATCTGGCAAATAGAAATATTTGTTTTTAAAACTCTTCTCAGGCTGTAGACAGACCACCAAGAGAAACCAAGTTACTACTTGTTATGCAACACAGCATCAGAGTCCCCCCAAAATTCAAGCAGAGTACAAGCTTTTAAACAGCAAAAATTTTAAGAATTTAAACTAATTCCTTTCATTTTGACTTTGCTCAGGGCTAGGAGTGCAGACATGGCTCCAGTGGCTCATTAAGTCGTTCCAGCCCAAGCAATTGTGCTGTGTGAAGACATCCTTATTTTATGCCACTGTTTGTTTTGGTAAGGTCATTCTGTATCACGAGTGTTGATGTTTGGAACATCGAAGGAGTTCGAAGAGCAAATTTGTTAAGCTCTGTGAATATGGAGAGGAATTGAGTAAATTTGATACGCTGGTAAAAGGAGAAAAGGGATCAGAGAACGGCCACCATAAACCCTCATTATGATAGCACCCACGAGAGCCATCGGTTTGCACTATTACTATATAAAGATTTTTTGTTATAATGGGGATATCTGAAATAGCACTTAGTGCAGTGGGACACACTTTAACTTCACAAAGAATGTTACAACAGGCAACTGTTTAATAAGGCTGCTAGAGGATCAGGTCAGCAGGTAATGCACCAGGAGTGAGCCGCTTTTCAGTATTTCACTAAAAGAACACACTGAGATAATAATATCTCATTTACCAGCTTGCCCTTCATGATGCTATAACACTAGTATCTCCTTTACAATGGAGCAGACCTTTTATTAGAGAAAGGTCCTTCAATTTAAAGATCTCCCCATGGTGACAGTGTGCCATTTTGCAGCTAGAGATGCAAAGAGTTCTACATATAAAAGCAACTTTTGGGTGGCATTCAAATCTTCTCCGGCTTAAAGTGTAAGCTTTGTGTGTGTCAGATGCAGCCAGCAGCAACACCCGAAAAGCTGTTTCACACACTCCATTATCACCATCTGCTTTCAGTGATTCCCATTTCATTTTTCCAAACTTTAAATACCGTGGATGAAATCTCCCATAGTTGTTCTCTGCCCCTGCTTAACAGCTGGAAGGAAGGGAGGGCTTTAGGAGGAAGGTAGAACTTTAAAATTTTGGGGTTGTTCCTTTGCTCCTCCCTGCCTTTTAAAAAAAGCCTACCACATTAAACAGAAAAAAAAGAAAAGCTTGCTAAAATACAGTCTTTCAAATACAGCACTTCCGAGCTATCAAGGGCCACAGTTCAGGTTGTGAGAATAGTTTTTTTGTTTCTCTTTGTTCATGTAGGTATTTCTCAATTCTTCCATCCTGATGTTTGAACGTTCTTATCTCCCTCATAAAACCCATTTCTCATGTCACCCAGTGAGCAGCAGAGAGTAACAAATGAGACAGAGGGTTACCAGAAGGAGAAAGCAAGACTCAGCAAGAGGAAAGCTCTTATGTTACACATCTATTTGACAAGACTTGCCCAGATAATGTCAGAATATGATGTGTAAAATGTTCAAATTACAGCAGCATCAATCCCAACATTCCCTAACCTTAGGGCCCCAAATTCTCCACAGACCCGTGTCTATTCATCTCTGACCAAGAGGTAGAGTCTGAGCTAGTGAAAGGTCTCATAGGTGGTACCCTTGAAGGAATGCCTCTATGACACAAGGTTTTGGAATTTTCCCAAAGGATTTCTGTTGGTATAACAAGCTCCCTATTGCAGTTAATACTAACTCTTCCCTGTTCTCTTGTAGAGCTTGGAAATTCAAGGCAATCATGCTCAGCTTGTTAGACTTTCCTAGAACTGTCATGAATCCAACAGTATTCATTCCATTGTGTAATGGTACATTTCTTTATTTTACTTCGGCTGGCAAATCTCCACAGGCTAGTTCCTCTCCATCTCCTTTCCGGGGCTCCTGTTACCCAAACACTGAAGCAGAAACTGCAGCTCAGTGCACTGAATGGACACCTTCATCTGAGGGGAAGAAATGGGCTGTGATTCCCCATGCGATGAACTTGCTGATACTGTGACACGGTGCAGCTCAAAATCAAACTGCACTGCCCTGGAGAAGCATGAGGAAGATGAATAGAGGGCACTGATATTTAGTCACCAAGACCTTTATAAAAGTCAGAATACTTAGACTGCAGTGACCCAAAAAGGCCACTGAACTAATAAAACAATAGAATCCATGAAGTATGAGAAAGAGAAGAATGGAAAAAAATTGAATTGAAAAGGATCCGTCCAGGCAAACGTTGACTAAAGGAGCTGATAAGGACAATTAAATGCTCTGTGTTGTACCCTAATAACCCAAAGAAAATCTGAGACTTCAAATAATGAGAACAGCAGGGCTCAGCCTTCATGTCCCCCCATGTCACATATGACTAAAGATGAGCTCTCTCTAATGGGTAAGCAGCTGCCTAACAGAGTGATGACAAAACTAGTTCAAGTACTCATATATTCCAGCCTTGCTGTGGCTTTCTAAACCCTTTCCAGTTTCCCAGTGGTTTGGCACTGTGAGAATACTTTCTGGGACATTCATCTCCCTCATGAAACATCATCTCATCAGCAGGTAATGTGTGACATCCTGGCTGGCAGTCCCAGGAGTGAAGGGAAGGATTTAATGAGCACATACCCTGAATCACTTCCTGATTAGGACTCAAAATGAGTTGACTTCATCTTCACCAAGGAAAAAAAATATGAAATTAAAGTCTTTGTGTAGAAAAGGCAAAGGACAGTTTCAGCTCATGCATCTGAATGTATTAAACCCTTGATTTCCCTTAAGAGTTTAGGATGACAGATTATCACATGTTCAAATACTGCCTTGTCAACACCAGGACACTTGTCAGCTAAACTACATTCAAAACACACCTTTAACCAGCCATTGCAGCACTGAGCAAGCAGCTTCCACTGCTACAGCCCATTCCCAGCTTCTGCTGCTGAAGAGAACTTGGATCCCTCGGTCTAAGCCTCAGGCTCTTGCTGTGCTCCATGTAAAAAACAGAGGAAGAGAAGACTTTTTATTCCCCCAGTCACTTCCACACCTTTACCAAGGGTTTGCATTCCAGTGCCAGACTGTCAGCGCACCATCGCAGAAATGACACGCTATTAATCACCAGGCAGTGCTGACAGAGCATTCATTTCCAACAGCACCTTCTACAAGACTATTATTCAGCTGCTCCCCATTCATTCAAATTAGTGTAAGAAATCAACGCCAGAGTGCTCTCAATGCAAGCAAAGGCGTCCGGTAAAACCTGTACCCAGAGGAGAGCAAATGGGGAAAAAGAGGAGCAAATTTGCTTTCTTCTCCAATATATCACAATCTCAGTAACAGAGGTCTTTCACAGGCTTAATTTTTTTGTGTGCTTGACTCTCACCTTATCTTCAAATGCATTAAAAGGCAGGGGCGTGCCCTAATGAAAACAAAACACAAAAAAAAAAAAAATCCCACAAAAACTAATTAAAATTCCCAATCTACAATGGATCAAGAGTTTCCTCAGGCAAACAAAGGCAGCAGTAACATGTGTTATATGTGTAACAGTGTAAATTCCAGGTGGAACACTATCACTGTTTGGGTAAGCAAAGCAATAAGCTACTTTTCTATACAGCTAGTGATATCCACAGCCACATTCCAGTTGCTGACAGAATTACATTATTCATCTAGCTAGTTTTTTTCCCTATTTCAATACTGAAAATTTTCAGAAAAATACATATATAACAAAGTCATTCAGGCACAGCTAACTTAAGGCTGACTTGACACAATCTTGTTGGGTATTTGCCTCATTGGCCTCAAACTGCTGGGTCAACTGTTTTTCTTTTTGGATTTCATTTTCTAAATGAATCATTTGAAAGTCTATTTAGGAGAGAAAACCCCTCAATCTCTTCCACCGAAAGAAGTGAGTGTTTGTAACATTTTACACCAACTAAGTATTACACAGTTTTTAAGAAAAAGTTTGACTCCAGTTATCATGGACTCTCCAGTTCATGACATTTTGATGTTTGCAGTTAAACGCAAGTGTGAGCATTTGTATTACATGCACACCAGATATATACATCCTATGCAACCATGTCAATATGGTGCTTATGGATATTAACATATTTATGAAAATATGCTAATCTTACTATAAGGAGATACAGTGTCTGTCCAGGGGTGAAATCAGAGGGGGTGGGGAGAATGAACTCAAGGTTAAATTATCACCCTTCCTTACGTAAGTTTTTCTACTAAATCTGAAACATAGTCAAGTAATAATTTTGAGATGACTGTTCCAAAGGAAAAAGGGTTTTTTCCACCAAAAAGGGATTTTGCAAAAGCACATCTCCCACAGGTAGGTTCAACAATAAAAAACCCTAAAAAAATCACTAGTAAAAAAGCTAAGAAAATATTTTAAGGGAACCACATTTACCATAGCTATCACTGTCAGATTCATCTCTTCAGCAGATCAAGAATAATTTTCCTACTTTCCCAGCTTTTGTTTTTCAAGTAGAAGAAACTCAACTCTCACACTAAAAGATGAGAGAGAGGAAAAGTAGGGTATGCGATCTGTTATCTTCTAGCAGTCAGCTGGAATTCTACTGGTTCTTATCAAGAGGAGGGGGGAAAGAATCTTACTCATGTATGCAGAACAGCAACAACAGCTCAGGATTAGCTGCAGACAGAAAGACCATATAGGATTAACACAGTGAACCAGTCATCGTGCATACCAGAATATTCAAGAGCAAAACATTCAGAGGATTTCAGGACAGGATTTAGCAGAATTTCACTGAAAATAGCACCACACTTTGAATAAGCTTTATTGAATACCACAGCACCCGGCATCTCTTGACCAAAACTCCTTGATGCACATTGCATTCAGAAGCATTTCTTGGGTCACCATGTAAAGATTCAGTGCACTGGAAAGGATGGAAAGCTGGCAGAAAGGTACACAGGCTCCAGAGTGCAGGCAAGAGCCTTACGTGCAGCAAAGGAACTTTTAAATGACTGAAATGCAGGGTAAGTATTACTGCTGTCAGATCCAGAGTCAGGAATCCAGCACCACTTAATCAGCTTCTGCTGCTGAATTATAGGCTTTCATTGTTGCTTTTTTCCTTCTGCAATGCTTTGACTGCAATGACAGCCTTACTTGTGCTAGGGGTTGTCAATAATGACAAAAGGGATACTCTGAGCTTCATATTTCAGGTTGGATTACCTGCATTAGAAAACTGCATTAAAAAAAGAAAAAAAAAAGGAAAGAAAGAAAAAAAGAAAGAAATAAAATCAGCTGGAAAAGGCTTATTGCTGTTGTGGCAAAACCTGGCTCTACAATACTTCAGCATCAGGGAGCTGAAATGCTCCTGGAACAGCTGCCTGTACCCTTTCTCACCAGCTCTGGAGCAGTTTCCCAGAAGGAAGCAAAGCATCATCCTTGGATCTACATGGAACCATCAGTGCTTCCATCTGACAGGACTCAGCAGTAGACAAGGGCGAGTGGAAACAAGCTGGCAAGAGAGAAAACACTCCCTGCCATTCTGCACCGCTGAGCGCATCCTTGCTCTCTCCAGACCAAAGTTACTCCTTGATAGCATTTCCCATGCCGCCGGAGGAGCCACACATCAACAAGCAACAGGTTCACAGTGTGGCCCTTTTCTGAGCCAGCCCCTCTAACAGAGAAGCCCTTCACAGCAGCCCCAGCCTCCTGGGACTGAGCTCGCCTTTGCATTTTGCCCTTTTTTTGCTTGGGCACCGCAGAGTGGAAAATAAACATAATTAACAACATAAAGCTCAAGGTGCCGAACCTGGTAGTTCAATTTAAAAACCAGCTCCATACATTCATGCCATGTAGGTGTGCTAGAAGTCTTATTAATCATCTGGGCAAGCTCTGCCTTAAATCCTTTTTAGCTGCCGATTCCAGCCGCTAGACTTGTAAACCATTCCCATTCACACAGACTGATACCCAACCAGCCACAGCGCCGGAAGGACAGCAAATAGACCCCAAGTGGTACCACTGTTGATGTCCCATGATACTGTAACCCAGTCCAGCACACTCTCCACACCAGGGCCTGGAAATTGCTCTCCAAGTGCCCCTGGCATCCCCAAATAGTGGCTCTCACAGCCTACTGATCACTGACTGCCTTTATTAATCTGCAGTCCTGGCCAACCTTTGAACAGGCACATGAGCTTGTCCATCTTACACACTCTTGGTTTGGTTTTCTGCAGTCTTGTTGGCAGTTTACAGAGTAGTAAATGACTGAAAGTGCACAAGGATTAAATCCTAGTTCATGGTCAACTTAGTCATTCCTCCACAGACAAGAGATACATGGAAAGGCAGCTGCAATATGTGAAGCTGTTGCAGCCACTGTCCATGCTGTACCTGCCCTGTGGGCAAATTAAGCTGATCGCTCTTTGTCGCTATTAACACACCGATATGTAAAAACAAGTAAGTAAAATAATTCAAGCCTTGCCTGCAAATTCCCCTGAAACTCCTGGCAGAAAACCCTCAAACCCTTCCCAGTGTAGCAGAGGGCACAGAGCACCAGCTAAGTCAGCTCCAAAGGCAAATATTCCATTTTCCCTGAGAGATGCAGTGTGCCATAATATGAATAAGAAACAAAGACCCCTTTCATTCTGCTGACAAATACAGTATAGCATGTCACAAATCACAAGGGAAGCAGACAACACAATGGCAGCAATTAAATGAGTAGCTTTTTATTAAGAAATATATATAATCATGACTGACTCTGTACACTCTCCTCCTCCCCAAGCCTTCAAGAACTGAACTAGCTAACATGGCTGTAAATATTTAGGGTTGTTACTTCTACTACACAGAAACTATCTTGAAGGAGGGGTATATTGAGCCAGTGTAGCAGGATGCCCACAAATGCAGAAATAGATGGTTTGTTTTGTTTTATCCGTGTCATACACCTTGCTTATTGCAATTTACACGCAGCTTCCCCAACTCATTCACAATGGACGTATTTCTGGTGAAGCTGACAAAAACATGCCCCTTTTTAACTCTCCCGCTGCTGAATTCCAACTGAGACACCACCTCTCTGCCTCCTCCATCCTTGCCCTGGTGACCCTGCCTGCTCCCGGGAGAGGAGATTCCCTTCCCAGCCCTCACACCTGCTTAGTTTCGGGGATATTTGCCGGGGGAAATTCCTGGCCTTGCTCTGCCTTTAAGCCGTAACCAGCCTCTGTGAGCCTTGCCCAGGGGCCGGCTGAGCATCTCTGCTCCCGTGGGCAGCGCCTTGTCCCACGCGCTGTCCCCCGAGGGGGATGTTGGCGGTTCTCGCCCGCCCTGCAGCGTGTGCGGCCGCTCCATGTCCACCCGCGAGCAGAGCATCCCTCTCGGGCTCTCCCCTTCCCGTCCCTCCCCGGCCGAGCCGCGGCAGAACAACGCGGGGCCACGCATTTAGCAACACCTGCTGTACCGCATTAACATGCGCGGGGACCTATTGATGGGGTTGGTTTTTTTTTTCCCCCGTCCAACACTAAGACCGCATTGTTCGGGGCGATCCATCAGCGGATCGCTCCCCCCCACTCCGCCCCGGAACGCCGGCCCCACAAGCCCCCTTCTGACATGTCCCCTTGTCTCCGAGCCGGGGCTGACGACCACGTTTAGGAATGCACTTCATTAAAATCGGAGCTGCCCCGTTCCAACCTGCAATGCGGAGGCAGCACAAAGCCCGCGCCACGCTTCCTCCCGCATTTCCTTCAAAAGCCCCATTGTTCGGCGGGCATCTGCTCCTGATCTCAGCCCATTCGTGCCCATTGACCCCCGCTTCTCGCGGCGCACCCGGCTCGCCGACGGGGCCTCCCGTAAAGCCTGGCTTGATGAATTAAAAAGCGGCACTAGCCATCTGTCCCCTCCCGGGCCGGGCGAAGGCTGCCGGCCCCGCCGGCCCCGCTCGCAGCATCCCTCGCATCCCGCAGCTGGGGGACCGCTCGGGGAACACAGACCCGGCTCAGCACAGTCGCTGCTTTTCATTTCGTACGGTCGCATCTAGGAAAGAAGCGGGGAGGGGGTGCGGGGGAGGGAAATAAAAAAGGAGAATACAACAGAACGTTCTCACTTGCCTGAGTCCTTCGAAATTCAAGCACAAATACAAGATTAATCCTTCCTTTGTGAGGTCTTGTCTTTAAGTCGTGGTATGTAATGATCCTCAGCACTGCAGCAGAGGGGAATAAAAAATGCAGGGATCATAAGCAGGGGGAGGACAGGGCTTACTTACATCAGGGTTTCTGCCACATGACAATAGGTTTGAGAGGGAAGAATAAGCTGGCAGCAGCAGCTGACAGTGCAAAAGGGAGAATGCAGAAGCCTGCCTTTTATATTATTGGTGACATTTCTAACACATGACAACAATTTCCATCTGTATTTAAGCTGGGAGTGTGAGGAAAAGAGCATTACATCACGACTCCTCTATTCTTAGGGGCTGTGGAATATGTAGGCCAGAGGGATTAAAAAGCACCTGTGTATGCTGGAGATCTGAAATACCACAAGACAGATTTTTTTTTTCCCCCCTCTCTTCTTTCTCCCTCACCCTTTTTATTTCTGTATCACCTTCGCTGAGCTGCTGTTGGAGAATATGCCCAGGGAAGTGCAGAATGGTATTGTCCTAGTTTGCAAGGCACGAGCATAGGGGAATGATGCGAATATGTATTTCTAGGTCTGCCTCTCTCCGTAGGAGATACTGCACTCATTTTTGCCAGCAATCAGACAGAATACAGAGCATCTTCCTGTTTGCTGGTGTGCTCGTCCCAAGGGCTTCGACTTTCTCTTAAAGTACCAACTTTCATCTTCCTTTTAAGTCTGCAGGGAATTTCAGTGACAGTAGCAACAACGTTTTTTTTCCCCCCCTTTTCTTTTACAGTCAACACATGCCCGTATTTTTTTAAAAGTAAACATCCCGAACAGGGGCCAAAGATATTTTGTAAAAAAGCACTTGACTGCTTCAGAGCCAGAAGGTGTCCGTCTTGGATGCTTTCCACATCTCTCACAGGACTGGATTGCTTAGAAGCAGCACTGGAATCCCAGAGGAACTCCAGCCTCACACGGAAACCTGCACCCCTGCAGCTCTGCCGGGGCTTGTGCAGCTCCACTGAGACACAGGGACGCCAAGGATCACATGGGAGGTGCTGGTGGGGTGGGCGCTGTGATGGTTTGAGCCCCACCAGCTGAAGCAGCTCCATACAGGTGTGGGCACAGGTGCCAGCTCACGAGTTTACAGCACATGTAGGCAAGGGCCGGGCAATGCCAAGGGAAAACATCATCCTCTCCCGCTACCAAACCTGACCTGGCAGCAAATACAGACACTGCTCCTGGCTGAAATACCCAGTCCCCAAAAGTGTTTGAACTGGGCTGGGGCAAAACATCACCAAGAGCCAGCAAGCCTTGTATTACCTTTATAAGAGAAAGGGCCACACACCGAGCAGGAGACTGGCCTGATTATAAACATATAGAACAGCCTTAACTTTATGGGACATAAATATTTTCATGAAAACACCAGCTGGCCCAAGGTGGTGGCCCATTATATGCCTCTTGTTTAAAAAAAAAAAGATAAAAATTCTTTGCTCAAGATCACCTTCCTGATCTTTCAACAACGGCCTCATTGAGCCATAGGCTGTTTTTTGAGTGTATGTCTGGCCAGCTCTCAGCTGCCATGGCAAGTCCAAAGCCTTTGCTAATGTTTGGTTTAGAATACAGGATACAGTAAATTTGAAGACTGCAATACGAAAATAAATAACTCTGCATTCCTTGCCCCTCCACTTCATGTTCACAAAATAAAAAAAATCCGCACGAGCAACACAAACTCTCTCAACCAGATGATACTTCAATGAGGCAGCACCTAAATGGAACATTCCAGAAAAAGCCTCTTTATTAAAAAAAGAAATGGAGCATTTTACTTTACATTTATTCAGAGATGCAGCTCCCCAATCATTTATGAAAACTCTTTCATAAGACTTAGAAGAGGGGGAAAAAGGAAACAATGAAATGACTTATTTTTAATCTGGGGTTTAAAGGCTTTTTCTCTCTCA
>VWZG01006794.1:0-35362 GCA_013396735.1 Grallaria varia
AGCTGTTCAGGACTGGCTAGTTTTTTAGACCTTCATCAGAGATGTAAGGTTCTTAAAATTTGAAGGACTATTTTTTATCCAATCTTTTCTTGTCATAAACATTGCTTAAATATCTGCCCAGAGTAACACAACTTCCACCCACCCACACACATATCTCAGCTTTGAAAATTTAGGATTATTATACAGTTTAGATTAGCTGGGTTTTTTTCCACACATATATATATATGGACCAGGAAATTTCTGAATTGGAGATTATGAAAGAAGCTTTCTTGCAATAAGGTTGCTATGTACTTCATATTGTTTTTTATCCACAAACACTTGTGAGGGCAAAACATATGGCTCAGAAGTACATCTGCAAAGCAGGATCCTAATTTCCAAATGATAAGTACAACATTCTATAATTTCGTTTATTCTTGGTATTCCTGCACATAAATTTTTGTGCAGGTAAGTATTCTTAGAATTTGAGAAGGCAAAACTGATGTCAAAGCTTAATGTGCTAGCCATCTAATCAGGAGTTCTTTGCTAAAAATCTAAAATACAGATTTAAAAATGCATCAATGGTACCAATATCAGCTTCCCATGGACAATGATGACGGCAATACCAGTATGACACAATGCAATATTGAAAACAAGATTCAGATAATAGCTCATGCCTTACACTATTGTCCTGGTTCCAGACAAGACAGGGTTAATTTTTGCAATAGCCAGGAGGGGGCTTGTATGAGACCCAGATAATATTCTATACCACCTCATGTCATTTTCTGGGGATGGGGAAAGGGATCTTTTTCTGGGTTGGACAGTGTGGAGGAGGTAACAATCCGATATTGCTGGGATAGAGAACTTGCGTATGAACTATTCATTTCTTGTACACTCTTTTATTATTATTGTTGCTGTTACCTTTCCTTTTCTTATCTCATTGCTTTTTCTAGCAAATTGTTCTTTTCTCAACCCATGATCTTTACTTTTTGTGCCTCCAATTCTCCTCTCCATCCTGCCTCAGAGGGAGGGGGGAAGGAGAGGGGAGTGAGTGAGTGGCAGTAAGGTTTGGAGTGGTTTCAGTGGGAACACTAAATTGGAGAATATCATTTCAAAAACACCATTTCATGTCCAATGTGAGGCACAAAGCATGGAGATAATGACAAATCTGACCAGAGCAGTTTGGAAACAAATATAATGTAAGCATTTTTTGTGTTAGGAGCCACTGGTCACAATGCTGATTGGTCTGTTCACACAGGTGTGGTACTAAACCCAGTATATACACCTGTCTATGCACTATGTGTCCACCATGGTGTTCTTTTTCAGAGCAGGGAGAGGGATCAGGATTTCTTTGTTGTTGTACTGTGTGATGTCATCTTGTGATATGACAACATCAAGGCCATTAAGGGTCATTTATGATGTGTATTCAGTGTTGCTCTCCTACCCTTACCTAAGGCACTAAATTTAGAAGTCCTTTAATAACTGCATCCAGTCTGTAGGGGCAACACAAGACGATGATTTTCCCCAGCTTTTCACCCCCTTTTTCTCCTTCAAGACTGTTACAACTTATCTTGAGAATTTTGCATTTTCTTTGGATGTTAAGGAAAACGTGATTTTATTGCTGAGTCTGCTATGTCTCCTTAGAGTGATCTACACCTCATCTAGAGGCAAGAAAGAGACTTCTAGGAAGATCATTCAGAGGTCTGTCCCAAAGGTGGATAGTCATGGGTGACATAGAATGTGGGAGAAAATGGGACAATTTTTGAGGGACTACTCTGTTGCAATTGTTTGGAAGTTCATCCCTGAACTGCTGCAGGACTCCGATAGACACTTCCAGAGGTGTGTGAACTTTTGCAATGTGCTGGGCCCTGACTGCTATTTATCAGACACTGCTCATTACCAGACAGCACCCTGAGGAGGAGGAGAAGGAAGAGGAGGAAGAAAGCAGACCAACAGGCACTGTATCTACTCAAACTGCAGCTGAATCACAGAAACAGCCTGTGCCTGTAGCAGTCATCCCTATACAGAATGGGAAGTCCAAGACCAAATCAGTTCACTTAGTGAGGAATGAAGAGGAAGTAGGGCCCTTACAACCGGAGGAAGAGGCAGGGCCAGAGATAATCACCCAGTCCCTATCTTTAGGTGAGCTGCAGGATATGCAGAGAGATTTCAGCCCCCAGTGAGGAAAGTCATAAAATAGCGGTATTTGAAAATGGAAAGCTGCCATATGAAGTTCTATGTGGTGAGTCACAGAAGCTTTGAGGGACAAGGTGGATCAAGTCAGGCTGGAGAGCTGAAAGCTGTCCAGCTGGCTTTAGATATTGCTGAACAAGAGAAGTGGCCAACACTCTACATCTTCAGTGACTCATGAATCGTAGCAAATACTCTGGGGAGGGTGGCTTCACTGATGCAAAAGGATCAAGTGGTAGCATAGAGGTAAACCCATCTGGGCTGCTGAATTGTGGCAAGACATCACTGCCTGGATAGATGTTGGCTGTAGAAGTGCATCATGTAGATGCACAAGTATCCAGGAGTTGGGCTACTGAAGAACTTCACAACAGACAGGTGCATTGAGATGCCAAAATTAATGTCTCGCGTGGATCTGGACTGGCAACATAAGGGTGAATTATGACCTCAAGTCATCAGAGAAGAGCTCATGATCAGTGGGTGGACTTAGACATGGGCACTATTTCCTGGGTTATCCACATCTGTGAAACATGCACTGCAATCAAGCAGGCCAAGTGGGTAAAGCCTCTGTGGTGTGGTGGACAATAGCGGAAATATAAATATGGAAAAGTCTGGCAGATTGATTACATCACACTCTTGCAAACCCACCAAGGCAACTTACCGTGTGCTGACAATGGTGGAAACAACCACTGGATGGCTGGAGATGTACCCTGTGCCTCACAGCACTGCCCGGAACACCATCTTGGGCCTTGAAAAGCAAGTGCTGTGGTGACATGACACCCCAGAAGGAATTGAGTTGGACAACAGGTCTCATTTCAAAAACAGCCTCATAGACACCTGGGCCAAAGGGCATGGGATTGAGTGGGTATGTCATGTTCCTTATAATGCTCCAGCCTCTGGGAAAATTGAATGGTACAATGGACTGTTAAAAATTACATTTAATGGAGCGAGTGGGGAACCTTCAAACATTGGGATCCGCATTTAGCAAAGACCACCTGGCTAGGTAACACTTGAGATTCTATCAATTGAGCTAGCCCTGCCCAGTCAAAACTTCCATGTACTATAGAAGTGGATAAAGTTTCCATGACACAGTTGAGGAATGTGTTAAGGAAGACAGTTTGGAATAATCCTGCCTTAAGCAAGGGCAAACCCTCCATAGGATTGCTTTCACTCAAGGACCTGGTTACACTTGGTGGGTAATGCAGAGGAATAGGGAAACATGATGTGTACCTCTAGGGGATTGGATTTTTGGGCAAGAACAGTCCATAGTGTTGAATATATATATAATATTGGTTGCTGAATGACACTGCTATTGTATGCCATAACATGGATGATGCATATGGACTGCTCCAGATACACCAGTTGTGAGCCCCTGATGAAGCTTGTAACCAGCCAACAGCACATCAGCCCTCCTGCCCTGAAGACATAAAGGATGAATAGAACCCACATATCATGGTCTGAATGAACTCAACAGACATCTTAGAGGAACAGCCACTGACTATGGCAATGATACCTGCCCTTGTGTGTGTGTATATATATATATATATGGATATAGTTGGAAGGTGTAGGATCTGGGCATTACATAGATGGTATAGAATAAAGGATGGATAATGTCCTGATTCTGGCCAGGACTGAGTTCATTTTTGCAGTAGCCAAGAGGGGGCACAGCTGAGAGCCAGATTTCATTCTATACCATCTTATGTCATTTCCTGGGGATGGAGGAAGAGGACCCTTCCAAGTTGGGTAGTGTGGTGGAGGGAGTGGTCGGGTATTGTTGGGAGTAAGAATCACAGAATCACAAAATATTCTGATTTGGTAGGGACCCACAAGGATCACTGAGTCCAACTTTTAAGTTAATGGCCCATACAGAACTCATTTCTTATACACTCTTTTATTAGTATTGTTGCTGTTATTGTTCATTTTCTTATCTCATTGCCGCTTCCAGGAAATTGTCCTTTTCTCAGCCCATGATCTTTACCTTTTGTGCCTCCAATTTTCATCTCCGTCCTGCCTCAGGGGAAACGGGGAGTGAGCCAGCAGCACATGGTTTGGAGTGGTTTCAGTGGAAATACTAAATTGAAAAATACAATTCCTAAACCGTGACAATTATCTATGTGGGGTTTTTTCCTACCTCTTCTCTTAGGCATGCCCAATAAGGTTTAGAAAATTTTACCAAACCTGGAGAAGATCAATGTAGTTTAGGCTTAAAAATCAAATGTAGTTTAGAAATAAAATATAATCCCAGTTACCTTATGCAGGATGTCCATACAGACATGCACATAAACCCATGCATACACATGGGTCCAATACGAAGAAAACTACATGGAAAATCTTTTGAACTTTGTAGAAGAAGCAGCTGTGTACTTGCACTTGTCAAAGTCCCCAGCTGTGTCTTCTGTGTAAGGTCATGCAATGTTGTCTCCAGATTGTCAGGAGAACGTATTAATTTTGCACCCTTTTCTGTTCCGTTTACACTCTTTGTCATGAAAATGAGCATGTATAATGAAGAGAACATGAGAGGCATTAACATTCAATGATAACTCACTTCACTGTCAAAAATAGTGGTCACACAATGGAAATGACGTGTTTATCCCCTATCAAGGTCAACATAGGCATGAAGACTTAAAAATGGCAAGGCACTGCTATATTGCCTTTTTTTTTTTTNTTGGAATTAGGGAAATATTTGGAAAACAAAGTTGTTCACTTTTTTTTTTTTTTTTTTTTTAAAGGATTATATCTTATGCAAATGCAAAAAACCCCATTATGATTGACAACAAAACAAAAAAAATATTTTTAGCTAACTGCCAATGCAACAAAATCAATTCCAAATTCCCATTTTTTCTTTCCAAAATTTCAGGAATTACAAAATATTTTTGTCTTGAAATAACCTTGTCCATGTAGGACTGCCAGATTCACTGAAGGAACCTTTGTGGCTGGAATACAAACCCCTTTGAAAGCTGATTTCAAATGCCTTTTGTGACAAATAACTTTTAGCCCAGTATTTGAACAATATTCCATTTTGTTATTGTTTCTGAAACTCAGTCTTCTATGTGCCATCCTCTAACCAACAGGATATTTTGCAGCTAGACAATAAAGACTGGAAGGAAAAGAAAATGCTGAGCAATGCAAACACTAGCATTATTTGGCCATCTGAATTCATCTACACTATTTTCAGCTGATTTTGTATGGTTGAACATGTAAATCACCCACTGTGACTTCTACCAACTTCTGCAGTAGCAGCTGCTCTACCTGGCCTGCACACCTGCAGTTTCTCCTGTTCCCTAACACAAGTCAGAGGTGTAGAAGTTTTCTCTAACTCACCCTCTGACCTTCTGAGGAGATAAAAGACATCCCCAATGTGCCAGTGATGTAACTGAATCATGCAGCTAGGACCCTCAACATCAATTCCTCATAATGCTATACAGTAAAAAAATCCAACCAAAAACCCAATCAAAAATCAAACCAAAACAAACTATCAAATAAATCGAAACCAAACCAAACCAAACCCACCTAAATGCATGACACCTTTTTTCTGCAGGATCTGTTCCCAGCCTTTCTGTAACAGGCTCCAGATTCTTCTCATTCATCTGGAGCTAACAGGATTTTGTGCAAGAAAAGATGGTCTGGTAGCTCTCTGCCACTTAATCTGCCCCCAAATCTTCAAGAATAGATTACTGGCTTGTTCACCATTTATGAAATGGCCATGAGGGCAGCTTAACCACTCTGCTTCTGCCACTTAAGACTATAGGAAATAAGACACTTTATCTATCATGGAGCGGTAGGAATAAAAAAATCCTGTAATAGTAAAACAGAGATGCCCTCAAGGCTTGGGCTGGGAGAAAATTCAATTCAAAATGAGCTTGTAGAAATCAAATACAGATTTCTTCATAGTCTATGCTCCTGGGCAGAGAATCAGTGATTTCCTAGTATATTATCACAGTGGTGAAAGCTCACATACTAGATGTCTCTCTCTTCTTTGAAGATACTGTGTTCTTCTGCTGATCCTCTGCCTCTCTTTGGCTGGAAATGCAAGGCTAGAGGGGAAAACACTATCAGGAAGGATCTCCTGAACCATCAGATCCACCTGCATCGGAACAGCATAATGTAACATTTTCATGTGGTGAACAAATGCCAAACTCCTGAGTTAGAAAGGGTAAGAATACCAGTAAAACAGTATCTGTCCTCTGGTAGACGGTATAGTCAAGATCATTGCTCACACAGTAAATGGATTTTGTCAACAGCTTATAGAAAATCTCTCCTATGATACTCAACTCAATTAACTTTCCCGAAATGATAATCATGCTTCCACTGTATTTTTCTGAAATGTCGTTCTAGGAAGTCAAAATTATTCTTAAAAAGAAGAAAATTAGTCTTTTCCTTGGTGTGCATTCAGCTAAGACCCATCTAAAGCCCTGATCCTTCAGAGAAACCCTATGTGCATACTGCAGTGTGCACATTTTGGGTTTTGGCAGACATGCAGTGTTTAGGTTCAGACCAAACATGAGAGCATCAGGAAGGGGAATGTTTTCATCCTCATTTCCTGAGTGGAAGCAATGTTAACTGCTTGTGTCATAGAAAGTTTAGGTATTTTCAACAACCTTACTGTACCTGGAAGTCCAAACCAACAAATATTACAGGATGTCAGCTTAGTCCTCGTCAGTACTTGCAATATTACTTATACAGCTGAACAGAGTGAATCATCAGATGACTCAATCTCCAAAACACCATTATAACAGTAAATAAATAAAGTCCTTCCCTCACACCAAGGAACTGCATTCATATACACAGCCTTACTGAAAAACCTGATTGAGAGCAATTTGAAAAGAAATAAATGCAATTTGAATTTTTAAAAAACTCATCAGCACTGCTATAGTTCCCATGAATAAACAGATCTGATTTGTTAAATCTCTTTAACCTTCAAAGATGATTAGGGAGTCATTTTGTTGTTGCTGCTGTTGCACAAATGGATGGATATATTTGCCAGCAAGTTTTGGAGACAGGCTGCTAGCAGGTACAATTAATTCAGTACATATCATTTACCGCATCCTCGTTTCTTTCACAGAAATCCTTGCCAACTGATCCCAGGCAGAAGATTGGCTTTGGTTCTGCAAGCAGCTGCTCATCTTCCCACTTTGCTGGAGGTAAGATGTCACAGTAAAGCAGCTGCCGAAAGAGTGGGAGGGAGACACCAATAAGCAGAAACAATTGTGTTGATGAAAAAAAAAAAAGGAAGGAAGAAAGTACAGGAGTGGCAATCTCACTTTCCTCAAACAGATTGGGCTAAATTACAATTTATTTGCTTAAGAAGAAACAGTGTGGCCACAAGTTAACCTTGGAGCATGTGAATTCTTGGAAACTTACACAACTCAAAAAGCCAACATAAAACAAATCTACCAATGATATGTTATTCTACTGATAATGAGTTCTGCGATCAAATTTGACATAGTCCGAGATCTGAGGTTTGTGAAGATTCAGTGCAGATTTAATCTTATCTGATTTTGCCTTAAATGCATTAAGCCTGCCATGCAATAGATAATAATTTTTTACATCAACATTGTTATAAATACGAATTCTGAAGCCAAAACTCAACGACAATAAGCATCAGAGAACTCAGAAAAAAGTCGCGAATCCTGGAAGTCAAGAAATAAATTTTAAAAAATTAATAAATATCTTTGGTGCAGCAGTAATCTGCTAAGATCAGTGATGCTCTGCTTAGATGCAGAGATCTGTCCTCATGATTTTACTTGCATAATCAGGCATGACTCAAATATGTCAAGGTAAATTGCCAGTTATCACATGTAATTAATTTTTTTTAGAAGATAATTTTAAGCTGCAGACTTTTAAAATATGGACACAGCCTGAATTGTTTTAGAGGATATTGTATGACAGTGACACTGCACTTTGGTAAAACAGTTTGCAGTACTCCCGAATACTCACTGTGCTATTTCAGAAATAAAATAAAGAACTCCGCCAAAAAGTGCATAATGCCAAACACTTATGGAAACATAACACAATCCCAACACTTTAGAACTGCAAGATTGGCCGATGGATTTTTTATTTTTTTAACATGAAAGCTTCACTGTCCCTCTAATAACATGAACCCAGGAAAGATGACTTTTAAGAAAAGTCCCAGATTTTACAAATTTTCATAATACCAAGCAGCAAACAAACCAACAATGAATTTGCATAATTTTTGGTATTCAGGCAGGAGGGCAAAGTATATTCCTCCAGTGAAATAAGTCAGTGTAAACAAAAGCAGGTTCTAAAAATGGAGCCTATATTTAAAATGTGGTCCAAGACGTGAAATCAGGGATACCAAATATACAAACATGGGACATTTTAAGGCCTGAACATTGTATATATGTACAGGTTAATACATACAATAATGTACACAGTCTCAGTACCCTGATTCTCCACTTTTTAATAAGATAATTAAAAAATATTAAAACACAGATTAGTACATAGATTGAAGTTTTACTCCTCTTCTTCCATGCTACTGAGATTGCAGGGTTTAGAACTTCTCCACTCTTTTCGGCTTTGCCTGTTTATTGCCTTTTTTTTATCCCAATTAAAGCTATTGTTTTCGTTATTTGTTACCTGAGGTATATTTAATTAAATTCCTGATTTTCCTATTTTAAAGGAAGTCCATAATATCTATAAAGACTAGAAGAAACAACACACTCACTAAATCTAAAGTGGCACAACTAGGTGGCATGCATATGTATGGTATCTACATTTTCATTAGAATGTTTATCTCTCCTTTCTGCCTGATTCTTTTTGCCACAAGGTTAACCTATTTTCCTTTGTTCACTCCTGCNCGTAAGAGACATTCACACCCCACATCAATACTTCATTATCAACATTATGTCAATGGAAAAACACATCAAAGGCAGAATCTGTAGGTCTGCATATCAAATCAACATTGTCCAAATTAATTCAAAAATAGCCTACACTTTTTTGTTGTTAATGTGAGCTACTCTCTCCAGCCACTCTTAAGCATTGTCACAACCCAACAAAATAATAAAAGGAAGAACTTCTCTCTCATCATTTAGCAATGAAAAAATCACTAAATTTCTGAGGCAAGAATTCTTGATATGCAAAAATTAATTAGTATGTACATATTGGTCAGAGTGATCTACAGCTAGCCGTATTGAACACAGAAACCATCTGCCTCATTCTTTTCCCCTGCTATTCCATTTTACAGAGAGGAAGCTTAATTACAACTGATTTTCTAAAGCTGATGTGCAAAAACCACAGCAGAATTGTGAGCAAAACTCAGATTTCCTAGCCCTCACTTTCATTCTTCCATAAATTTCTCTTTTCCTTGAGCTCCTCTTGTTCTCCTCACCTCTTGAGTGTGCAGTTGAGTTAAGTGAGTCTGCCATGACCATTCTAGGGTGGCTTTCCCTTTGAAAGGAAATATATGTCAGAAAACATGGAAACTTCAGCTGCAAACAGAAATCTGGATACTTCTGGAACAAGCTTTCATTCCCCTCCACACCTTGGCCCCTGGACACTGCTACTCAGCCATGAGAGGCCACTCAGTAAATCACAATGTTAAAATCACCAGGATTATCCCTCCAAAAATACCCATTTTGTCTTACCTGGCTTATTTCAATAATATGATTTCTAATACGAGGTAATACATGTGACAGATGATGATGAGGCAGCAACAAGGTCCTTCACCAGATTTGTCCCAGAAGGCCACAAAAATTACAGATCATGCTATTCAACACTTTGAAGAGTTTTCCCTCTCTTAGCTTTGCTGCTACATCTGGTCCCAAAGAATAATTTTCTGCTTTTATTGATTATTGATGACATCAGATTTTTGTCAGGCAGAGACAGACAAACTGGCTGGTCTTCTTCCATTTACATTTACAGAAAAAGCCAATACTTTAAGACTAGCCAAGTCCTTGAACTTTGTTGCACACAAATCACAATGAAGTCCTGGTTCTGGTTTTAGCACCTCCCAAGTCTCAGCTGAATCAAGCCTGTAGGAACCAACAGAGGGAAAAAGAAAACAAGGTAGTCTTGCCTGAACAAAAATCTCACACTTCAAACCAAAAGGGAAGAAATGAGAAAAAAGAAAATTTAGTAGATTTTTTGATCCCCCAGGAGGATTCAAAGCTAATTTGATTTAACATTTTAGATAGCATGGAGCTTAATAACTTACCAGATTCCCAGTAACTAACTGATAGCTATTCATAAGAGTTTTCTGTGAGTTCTTGGTCTTATCAGGTATTTGGCAAGGAGTGTGTGATTTGAATTACACTGTGTATGTAAACTCTGAATTCATGGTAATTTATTATCCATGACACCATGTAAGAAACAATAATTTACTAGTATTGGTTGATACTGCCATGAATTTCACTTTTTTACCCCAACCTTTTTTGGTATAAATTGATGACAAAATTGTAACATTTTATACTACCAAAATACCAAACCCCAACAAACAACCAAAATCAACAACAACAAATATAAATTATAAAAAACCCCAGCTCACTATTTGGCATAAATTTGTAATAGAAACATCAGACATTGTGGTCCCCATATTTAAGCATGGACTGCCATATGCCACTGTAAAATGCAATTCAATAACATTAATTCATTATTCCCCTTTTTACTTTTACCACCAGCATCATGGAAAAATATCTAAAAGCCTCTTCAACAGCTGAGTATCTAACAAGTGTAACTGATGAACACACAGGCTTTGAGGTCTTACAAGGGCTGTTGAATCTGAAACTACAAAAATGTTGAAAGCCCAAGCTAATGATTAGATCACTGAAAGATAGTTCCCCGGTCAACAAAGCTCAGGTTGTTCAAATAGCCACTGGGATAATTCCCTGCCCGTTAGTGTGCCAAAAGGAAGTAAAAAACAAGGGAAGTTGGATCAATCAGCTACGATAGCACATTCCTACTCTTGCCTTCGAAAAGCCCAAGCTGGCAAATACCAGGTCACAGTTCTTCACTGTTTTTCGCTCTGAACACTGATGCCATTTTTACTGTAAAATAGAGAATAGGAACAAAAAATAATTATAAAAACAGACTTGTATGTTAATCTACAGAGGAAATGGATCAATGGAATTCTAATAATCCATTATATCTGATGATTTTATCATTGTCTTAGGATACGTATTTGAAAGAAATGCAGCTGAGGAAGCATCTTTTTTCCTGTGTACTCCAGAACTGTTGGATTATTTTTGAGTGAATTCAGAGTGCATGAGAAATTCATGATTGACAGTTCAGAAGAATATATTTATCTACAGACCAGAGAGAGGCTAGACAGCAGCAATGAATGTTGGCCCTCACCTCAACCCCACTTTAGGGGCAGGTGAGAAGCAGGTTGTTCTGTGCTAGGGTCAAATTCCATCATGTAAGGGTGTTTTTATTGATTGCTTCTTTTACTTTAATTTTTTTTTTCAAGCAACATTTACTCCAGGAAAACAAGGAATACGTTACTGAGAAATGGAGGATTTGTCTGAGTTAGCACAAAGCAGTGATTCTCCCTCTTTTCAAAGTAGGTTTTTGGGGTGCTTCCTCATCCTTTCAGTTTCATTTAGTTAGTCAGGGTAAACCTGATGAGGTAGAAACTTTTGATTGTGAAGAAACTGCCGATAACAATTATTGCTGTTACTGCAGCTCCTATGCAAAGACAGAAGACTCTATCTTATAACAGTAATTAATGCATCAAAGTAGTACAGCCAGCTCCATCACTGGTATAAAATAGACATATTTTGCTCTTTTTTTCCCCCCTCCTTCATTTTTAATTTTCCTGAAAGATTATCTTGCTCTTCCTCTGTCTTTTTGCTCCATGCTAGTCCAGTTAAAATAAAACAGTTAAGCCTTCAATGCAAAAGAAAAGAAGAATTGTTGAAACTTTTAAAAGAAAGAATACACATTTTTTTATTTGATGCTTTAATTGCATATTTAATTGCACACATCTATATACATTCTGTAGTCTTTCAAATTACTAAAGAAAACCAAGGTTTAGATCTTTCATTTCTACACAGACATTGTATAAGGTGCAAAGAAATTTAAAAGAAAAATGTGGCTCATGCCTCAGACAACATATGACCCAAACAAGATGAACAAATTTTATTTCTGTCACTCAGAGAAGGAGCTGTGTCTCATCAATTCACTCCAGGACACAACTTGGGAAAATAGCTTGTGAAATAGATATAATTTTTTTTTCATAAACAATTTATTTTCCCCTCCATTCCCTCCCTCCTCACAAAATGTTTACTAATAAAATGTTGGTAAATAACAAGGGAAAATAGATGTATATAGTATCCAGGGAAAAGTAAAATGTTTGAATGGGAAATGGAACTGTTAAACGAAAAGCAAATCTATATCCCAAATTAAAAACTTTAGTGTTTTTTTCCTCAAGTAAAACTTGGTAGATAAGAAGCCNGTGTGATAATTGTGCTTCATCATAAAAGAACAGCACTTAAAACTGCAAAGATTACCGTACTGTAACATTCCAACTATTGCCAGAAGACATACTTGTGATAATTTGATTCTCAAAGCAATTTGAGAATTTAATTAATTTTTTTCATTTTTCAAATTTGTCATCTGCAACTGATCAGAGAATGCCACTGCACTGGAAAAAGCATATGTAGAAAATTAAATTCTATGAAATGGGGAAAGTGGTCTCCAGGAATTACAATGCTTCACATTATGTTGCATGCACTTACGTTGAATCAATTGCCATTTGTTTTGTTTTTTTCTCAGCACTGCAGAAAATATAATTTTATCCAATTTCTTAGGCAACTTTAAAAAAAATTTAAATCCTTAGTATCATTCTAACATCATCCTAACTCACTCTACACCAGAAGTTCTTACTGCAACATAAATTAGAGCAGAAGGGATAAAATTTTGAGGCACTGGATAAGAGAGGAAAGTTGCATTGCAAACATTAAAAGGAGCAATAATGCAAAATATTTTCTTGTTTGTTTACAAGTTCAGTGACAGAAAGGTGGACAGAGTTAGAGAGCTATTGCTTTGAACTTTAATGAAAACATGCTTTAATATTCAGCACTTAATCTAAATTTATAAAAGTGTTTGCAATTGTCCTGGTTCAGTCCAGGACAGGGTTAATTTTTTGCATTAGCCAGGAGAGGGGACATGGACGTTGTTCTATACCACCTCACATCATTGCCTTGCCAGGTGTGAGGAGTGAAGGGACTTTCTGTCGGGGACGAAGGATTCCTTCCAGTCAAGAAAACATGGCAGCAGGAGCCATCCCTATTGTCTTTTGTCAGGTGTTTTCCATATGAATAATTCTTTTCTTGCACCCTGTCAATACTAATGTCATTAGTATTCTTGCTGTTACTGTTTGCTTTCTTATCTCATTCCTGTTTCTCATATATTGTTCTCATCTCAAACAGTGAGCTTTGCCTTTTGTGCCCCTAATTCTCCTCTCCATCCCATCACAGTGGGCAAGGGAAGGAGAAAAGTGAAGGAGTGAGAGAGCCATGAGTGGTTTGGAGAGCCTTAGTGGGGGCATTGAATTGGGGAGTACCATTCCTAAACCACAACAGTAATATAGCATTCACTACCACAAACTAAGGGACCTGCCCCTCCCTCTAACCTAAGACCAATGCAAAGCAAAAATCATAACTGAAACAAAGAAATCAACTTCTGTAAAGTATTTCTTCACTATATTTGTATGGATTAAGTAAAGATTATTTATTTTTATCCACTTTTTGGACAACAACATTTTGAAGACCTAAATGGAGATCCTTAAGTCTATATGGAGAATGTGTGGCAATCACTGAAAATTTTATCGCTGAATGCATTAACAGGTGAATGATGGACATTTTGTGTCACCATTTGGATTCCTACATCAGAAAGTCTCACAAACTGAGTCAGTTCAGGCTTTCTTTTAATTGCTTACCTGTAACTGATGCCAGGGCATCCTCAGGGACAACCATTTTTTTGTGTAAAACTTTCTGATGGGAGAAGTTGAAACCTACCTGAATGTATTGTGGATTTCCAGATTCATGATGTCTTACTTGTGGAAGATGACAGACATTTCAACAGTATGAGCTCAGGTGAAGTGCTCAGCACTGGCACAGCAAGTTTGGTTTTGCCAGGGAACACTGGATTTTGTGCATTTTATATGCACAGGTGGTGCATATAATCATGGTACACCACAGTGAAAGCCTTGTCTTTATAAATACACCTTATGTTTCCTCAAAGTATTGAACTGCCAACACTTCATAAGATACATGCGTGCTATCCAAATACAATGGATTCATCATATCTCTGTGAAAATTCTTACCAGTGAGATTCATACCCTGAATGAAAGGACATCAGAGCCTTAAGGAGTGACATTTACTCTAATAATAGCTCTCCAAATATTCCATGCTCATCTATGACCCTATTCATATGATTCACTAATTTTATTGGCAGTTATAAAAGTATGTGCTTCAAAATAAGCTTCAGCTGGAATTGAGGTGGGCATCCAATATTGTCACTTTTCAAGGTCTGTGAAAAATTTTTGCAATGGTTTTTAGGTATCAAACTAAACTAGACTTTCAAACTAAACTAAAGATAATTTTAGAAACAAGAGGAACACTTGAGAAATACGGCAGTACATGACAGTGCCTGGCTGCTGTAGTTATTTAGAAGCATACTAGAAAAAAAAGTACTGGATAATGAGTAGTCTTAGATTTTCAGGGTAGAGTAGACAAAGTAACCCACATTAACTTTCTTCTCCTCTTCATATCAACCTATGAAGCTCTGTGCAGCAGGAATGAAAAAGTCTGATTACTCTTTGGGTCCTTGTAGGTCTTCACTGTCTGAAAAAAAATCAACTGAAATTGCATTATGTTTCTTAAAATTATGTGTAAATACACATAATGATACTAACCAACATTGTCATAAACAAATGGCACAGACCCAAACTGTCATGAAGGATGAGCTGAAAAAATTATCTTCATGATTCAAGGTAAAGAAGGGGGCTGAAGGTCTTGTTACAACTTTCAGTGTATGACATTGGCCCAGCTGATGCACAGAAAAAAGATGCTGAAGGTCAATAGTTTTTCATCCTTCCAAATTATATATTGGACAATAAATGAGCTAGTAACACAAACCGTAGGAAAACATTGTTTTTGTACAGAGCCTAAGAAATAAATACAAATTTTCAGGGTCGCTTCAAAACCAGTATGATATATAAGTGCTAAAACTAGGACTTTTTTAAGGTCAAGTGTAAACTGCAGAAAGCACCTAAATTTAATATTACATATTTTGATAAAAGATGAAATAAAACAGATTTTAATACAGTAATTTGACCTCTCACACTGTTGCAAAATGGCATGTATATAGCAAAAAAAAATAAATTTGTTTTCAGAAATACATACCTAAGGTGTTCGAAAAACATGTGCTTCATGTTTGATATTGAAATTAAAATTTCAAGAGTTGATTATAAGGTGAAATGCTATGCTTACATTCAAGTTAATTATGAAGACAATATTAAGTAGCTCCTTAATGATAAAAATGACTTTAACTAGATTTCTAAATCATTTTAATAGTCTATGACTAATTTTGAAATTTACCATTTTACCATGACTAATGTGTGAAATCTCTCATCTTTCCTCATGATTTACAGAAGGTCCAAATAAGAAGAACAAATGACATGAACAGTAATTTGTATTGCACTTGTTCACATTTTTAGGAGAGAGGACAGATATTTGTCATTATACTTTGTTAGAGCCATTGGTGTACCTATGATATAATGATTGGAGTCTATCAGAAGTCTTCCTTTCCCGACATGACCAACTGTACCCTTGAATGTTACTTAAAAATTATATCAATTGATGCAATGCTGTCACAAAGGAAACAATCAAATGTCTTCTGGAAGGAGATGGCTATTGAGTTCTTTATTCTCATAATTAGGCTGTTAATAGACAAAGCCTCCACAAAAGCAAGACATTTTACACAATCTAGTTACTCATTATTAAGATGGAACTATTTATTTCCAAATTCCTACGTTATGTTGGAAATCCTTAAAAGTAGGAATTTAATTCAATTCTACATGTACTTCTTAGAGGCTGGACAAAGCAGGGGAAGTAGAAAATTGAATTTGAAAACTACCTTGAAACTACCTGAGCTATCAGAAGCCCTTCTGATGGGAATGGCAGTGATGTTAAAAATCAAAGTTTTCTGGTTTAAATACTAATTCTGTTTTGATATACATTTCTGTCACTTCAGTGTCCTTCCGTTTCATAAAATTTTCAAGATGTGTCTTGCACTTATGTTTCATGTGATGATCCAACTTGGCAACTTTCTTCATATACTCTGGCATTATTAAAAATTTCTGCCTGATTTCCCAGCTATTACCACTGAATTGTCCTGGATATGTCATCCTGGGTCTTGTTTGCCCCCATCTACTGTGAAAAACTGGATGCCACCGGTTTTACTCACCAAATGAAACATCTTCATTTCCCTTCTCTCTCCACATTACCATCTCAACATTTTATCTTCACTGAAAAGAATATGTTTCTCAGGATAAACCTTTCAGCCACTTGTCACAATATTCTTAAAGCAGAAAATCATTTCAGTTGCCTCCCAAAACAGCATCATTAAGAAAAGGTGGAAAGCTAATAAAACCCCAATGTTCTACATATAGCTGTTCAGCGGAACTGTCCTGAATCCTCTGTTTGGTGACACCTCTTTTACCAGCCAACTGTTCAGCCATGGACTCTGTACCAAAGCAATTGTCATGGTTAAAATAGGTTTTGTATTTCATTCCCTTTTTCCAACATTGTTTAGGAGAGACTGTTCCCTTCACTGCAGTGGGGCGGAGGCCGGGGAAGGAGCAGGTGCGGGTAGTCCAGGCTGCTGGGGCAGCAGTAGATCTCTCTCCTCCTTGGATCAGGCAGACAGTAGGGCGGAGAGAGACACGCAAACTCTGTGAGCCACCCCCAGGAGCCGCCGCGACTCCGGCACTCTGGTGTACCCGTGCCAGGAGCCTCTCCAAAGGGGCCACCCGGGGTGTGGCCGCCGCAGCCGGAGGAAAAACATGAGTAAAACTAACTCTGCGGCTGCCGTGCTGTTTCACAGGAGCTGAGTGGAGCCAAATCGCAGTCCCAGCCGGGGGGAAGCCACCTGGAGCCCTATGGTGCTTCAGGGCTTTTTTCCCCAAGTTTGCCATTTTTACAGTCACTGTCGCCACTGTCTCTGGGGGGAGCCAGAGAAAAGGGACAGGGAGAGCCTGCACCAGCACTACTGTGGAGCCGGTGGCTCAGTGGTCTCTTAATTCTCTCTGGGGAAAAGGGGACCCGAGGGAGGAGAATGTGTAGGACATCATCTTGTGTGTGCACCAAGGGGGAAGAGACTGGGAATGATTTCTGTTCTTAGTTTAAATTGTTTTGTTTGTATTGTTACAGTTATACTTCTTTTCAGTTAACTAATATTTTTTTCACTTGTATCTCCTTGCATTTTTTCTCTCTGTATTGGTGAAAGGGAGAGAGGATTTAATAAAAGGGGAGGAGACTCATTTGTTGGAGTCTTTGCCCCAGTATTTGTCTTTAACAAGACGGAGATTTTATTGTAATTATTTTCCACAATCTTTGTTAAGTCCTTTACTTCTCCTTATGTCATGATTCCTCCTTGTGGTAGTTTAAATTTTAGGCTTTGGCTAGGTTTGTTGTTTTTTTAGGCCTTCCTGGGAAACGAGTCAGGTGACATACATTGACAGATCAGAGGTATTCCCTACTGTCTCACATCACATGGGATATAAGAGTAAGGGAGGAAGAGCTGAGACACTGTCTTCGGACGCTCGTCCTTTGGTCAGTCTCTTCAGTGCAGTCTCTTCTGCTGTGGCTGGGTCATTCTCTCGTTGGGCAGGTGGTGTGGTAGAAGGATCGCAGCTTGGGGCTGGACGCTTCTGTATTTGGGTAACACTATGCCTTATCTGTCTTCCTTGGGTATATGAATGTAGTACATATATAGTACTGTTTGAGTTACCTCTCTTTNACGTTTTTCTCTCTTTTAGGGCGGGTTTGGGCAGGAAACCTGTGCTGGTCCTGGGAAGCTCTGCGCGGTGTTGCCTTGTTTTGGTGTTGCCCAGGGTCAAACTTCTACACTCCTTAAAATGTTTGTTTTTGCCTCATTAACCAGAGATTATTTCACTTTTATAGGTTAAACCCCTTACCTTGCTATTTGCTTACCTTGAAAAAACCAGTTAAATTTTTGAGGGGGTTTTGTGCCATTTTCCAGTAAATTTTATTCTCATTTATTTGATGGCCATTGTACTTCAACAGCAGGACCTGTGTAGATACTGTTTAAGGAATGGCCACTGGAAGATGAGGCTATATAGACATGTAAATAAATAAGCTACTGAAAAATGAACAAATGAGTAAATTAGATTCACTGAAGGGACCATGTGAGAAATTTTACATTAAGGAATTTTATGAGTGAATGAATAAAATTGCAGAATCATTCTTTCATTTGAGGAAATAAAGAATTTTAGAAAATTCTAGGCCTGAATTAATGAAAATTTGCCATGATATTACTGTTACTGATTTCAACTGTACTACACTCAGGAGCTCATACTGACTTTTGTGCCTGAAATTATAATACCTACTTGTCAGTAAGAATTTAGTGCTCCATGGGGTACCTAGCTAATAATTGGTATCTTTTAAAGACTATTATTGATTTACATTTCAAAAAATTCATAGCTCAGGGAGTCCAGAGTATTTTATTCATAATTTCTTTTTCCTGTAGCAGCAGTGTCCAGAGATTACCATGTAAAGGATATTGCGAGAATAAGCATGTGTAAGAACTCTACACATCTTCTTCAACATATTATTTCTATAACATTTGTTTGTGACTAGAGAAAATTTCTACTGACATGGCAGTCACCTTCTCTAGAGGTCTTACTGCATTATGGCTACTTTGGTACTTGCTCACCCAATTTTCCCTGTTCTTAGCATGTGAAATTATTTACTTTAGAATCTACGGGCTGACTTTTCAGCTTCAAATGAACAATCCACCAAACTTCTGAACAAAATTGGTTTTGAACATTGGAATTTGTAACAAAAACTGACAAGATATTTTGTTAAGTGCATAGATGACACAGGACTACACTAGTTACGGAAGTTTAATTCCTTCACCATCATCACCGTCAAACCTAGGGATGAGGAGAGGAGATTTTTTGCAAGTACTGTGTTATTTTTAAGAACCTCATTGATTTCAGGAAAATATTCATAAATAAAATGGAAATATTAGAGGGAAGTGTGAAAAACACAGTAACAGAGCCCAGTACCCTTAGCAGATTAAAAACAGTAATAGAAAAGACATAGGTCTTGCAAAAACAAACAAACAAAAAAAAACCCAAAAAACCCCCAAAACAAACAAACAAAAAAACCCACCAAAAACCCACAAAAAACATCAGAGGGCACCTCTCATAGAAAATTTTATTTTTCCTAACCTGTAGTATTACAGGATAAGTGCATGTCCAGATTGATCTATCAGTGTCACAATTATCAGTGGAAACATACCAATTTATCCTCTGTGAGTTTTGTGTGCTAGTCTGTTTTCTTGGTAGACTTAGGTCAGGTCCTTGAGATGGATCTGTTAGAGCATAAATGGTTATTCATGAGAAGCTTCAAAGTCAGTTATGTTTATTCTGTAGCATAGTAAAAAGATGATCTTCTATACAACTATATCATCAACTTTTCCTATGGGGAAACACGTTTTCTTATAGTCTCAATGAGAATCTTAAGCTCAAGTATATATTCCCTGAGAATCAGGTAATTAAATCTTGGTAAGAGATTTTGTATGCATTTTAGAAAATAATATAACTTCAATAGGGAATGCAGAAGTGAGGAAGTGAGATTAACAGAGAGCTGCAGCACAACATTTCTTCTGAAAATATATTTTAATGACTGATGCTTTTTCTGGGGCATCAGATGGTAATCCTCCGGTAATGTTTAATTTTTGATAGGCTCATTGGGGAAACCACAGTCTAGCTCTGATGATCAGGAAGTCTAGTGAGGTTCATTAATGTTGGTATTTAGATACAAAAAACATTCCTAAATAATTCAGAAAAACAAAGAACCAACTGGATCATAAAGTTAAGAGTTCTTCTTGTGACAAAGAAAATCAGTGATGCTGCAGATTTTCTGACACTTAATGTGTTGATTGGCATGATACTGTCATTATTTTCCACCATATATTTTGAATTATCTGGGAAACATAAAAGAGTATGCAAATATTCTCCTTCATGCTTTACAGGATATAGCATTTATCCTCCTGATGCTCCAGCCAAAATCAGCACCTGGATGAAGAGCAGCTGGGTAAAGCTGAACCCAGGAAAATTAATGCCATTTGGAAAAGGGAACCTCTCACAACTTGCATTTTCAGTCCGTAATACCTGCCCCCAAGCCCTTAAAATCCTAGTTATAATTTTCCCCCATTATCAAAGATTTGGCTCTTTTACAAGGCTCTTCATATATATAGTGTTTCCTACTCCACTTTCACTAGCAGTTTTATAAAATTTACTAAGAATCAAATTGCCCTGCTGTCTGAAGAATTATTTTCTCCTATTGCATGTGTACCTTCCCTAATGTTAAAAGGACATACACTTTCTGGTGAGAAGAAAATGTGTCTATTTATTTTTAACTTCTATTTTAACTGTCACTGTCCTATTATCCAAGTTATCTTTTTAGATTGATTATCACTTCATCATCTTAGTTTTAGTTTAGTTTGTTTCTTCGTTTCTATATTATCTTTCCTGCTCCATTATGTCCCATTCAGTTTACTGATTCAATACTGTCTGGTGCTGTGACAATTTTATATTTCCTCTTAAAAGACATACAGCTCTACTGGAGATGAGTCCTTGATACTTTTGTCTCTAGTACAGGAACTAGACTTTCAAGCTCAAACGTTGATGTTATTTGCTTTTCCTTTATTTCGTTCTCAACCTCATTTTTACCCAAGTGTGAGATTGTTGAAAGGATGAATTTTGACAGTGTATTTGGCAGTGTATATAAGACAGAATCTAGAAAGAATTGAAGCAAATACACCATTGATCCAAGTAGCCCCTTGCAATGCTGTTTCACAAGAGTCCTCACACAACGCAACAACACAGCACAGGAATGGGGGACACCCCATGATTTTGTAGAATATTTTCGTTCCTTCCAATTTATTTTTACTCACACACGTTTTTGTTAGCAACCTGCAGGTTGTGGTACCATGAGCAGCCTTTTCAGGGACTCAGCCCTGAGCCCCATCAGGACCTGAAAGCCCCTGCAAACCAATCATCCATGGAAGGTGGGTGTATTGCCAGGAGCAGTGTGAGAGATTTAAATTGCTCCAGGGAACATGAGTGACCCGAAATACAGTGAACAGAGCAGGCAGCTGTCTGGCAATAAGGATGTGGAGCATCAGAAGGATGCAGTGTGGCAATTTGTGAGGGACTTTGTGCAGGGAGGATGAGTGGGAAGGGCAGTGAGAGAGCTGCACAGGCAGTTAGGTCAGTTGCTGGTCATTATGCTCGCTAAGAGAGCTCATTTATGGCATCCACTCAGCAGGGGATCAAGTCCTCCAAATTCACAAAAAAAAAGATGTTGCAACCCAGACAGAGCTTCCAAAACCCCATGCAAAACATGCAAAAAACCATGTAGTTGTCCAGGCTTCAGGCTGTACGGCATGCCTAAGCCCCTCAGCACATTGTAGCAGAGGTTACAGCTGAATCAGATGTGAGCAAGTGGATGACCTGCCCAGCCTGGTACAAAGCCAAAATAGAAAGGCTGAGAAGCATCAGAGAATCAGAAAGGAAGATAGGCTGGTGGCACCATGCTCTGGCCTCATCAAAGCAGAAGCAGCCACAAGAAACAATTAAAGATCAAGGGGATCTTCCGTCCCTCCCCCAGCAAGAAGTAGGTAACAATTGTGAATCAAATGGAGGGCAGTCCATACTCAGGGAGGACTTCAATCACCCTAACATCTGCTGGAAAAGTAGAATGGCAAGCTGTAGGCAATCCAGAAGACTCCTGGAATGCATGGAGGCTAATGTCCTAAACCAGGTGATAGACAACCCTACCAGAGGCAATGAGATACTAGATTTGATGGTCACCAGTGTAAGTGAGCTGAGGCAGCCTGGGTAACAAAGATCATGCATATGAGGTTTGCAGTCTTGGGGTCAGTTAAAGAGTAAAGTCAGGCTCCTGAACTTTAGGAAGTCAGGCTTTCAGCTCTTCAGGGGATTGTCAGTGAGATCCCCTGGGAGACTGCCCTCAGGAACAAGGGAGTGGAACAGAGCTTGCAGATCTTTAAAGAAATCTTCTGTAGAGAGCAAGAGTTAGCAATTCCCAGGAGCAAGAAATCAGGCAAGGAACATAAGAGACTGGAATGGCTGATTAGGGAACTGCTGGTCAAACTAATCATCAAGAAGCAAATGCATAGGCAGTGGAAACTAGGAGAGGTAACCTGTGAAGAGTATGATTGTGTAGGGTGAGGAAGGCCAAGGCAAAACTCTAACTGAACCTGGCAAGGGATGCGAAGAATAATAGTGAGGGCTTCTACAGGCACATTAATCAGAAAAGGAAGGTCAAAGAAGGTCTGAGAAACAATGTTGGTGGACAAGTAACAACGGACAAGGAGAAGGCTGAAATACTTAACAACTGTTTCTGACTCAGTCTTCAATGACAATCTCTCTTCCCACATGTCTCAAGTGAATGAATGTCAGGATGGGGACTGGGACAGAAAAGTCCCTCCCACTGTAAGCAAAGATCAGGCTCATGACAACCTGAGGAACCTAAATGTCCACAAGTCTATGGGACCCAATGAGATGCATCCAAGAGTCCTGAAGGAATTGCCTGATATAGTTGCCAAGCCACTCTCCATGATATTCAAAAAGTCATGGCAGTCAGGGGAAGCCCCAGATGACCGGAAAAAGTGAAATGTACTCACCTTTGAAAGGGAAAAAGTACCTTGGGAAACAGTAACCTGTCAGCCTCACCTCAGTGCCTAGTAAGGTCATGGAACAGATCCTCCTGGCAGCTCTGTTAAGGCACATGGAAGATAGGGATGTGTTTTAAGACAGCCAGCATGGCTTCACCTGGGGAAAATCCTGTCTGACCATCCCAGTGGCTCTCTGTGATGGGATGACTACATGAGTGAATAAGAGAAGGGATACAGATGTCATTTACTTGGATTTCTGTAAAGTCTTTGACACAGTCCCCCACAACATTCTTCTCTCCAAATTGGAGAGTCATGAATTTGATGGATGAACTGTTAGGTTTAGCATTAGGCTTGGCTGGTTGGTTGAATCCAGAGGTTAGTGGTCAGTGGCTCAGAGTCTCTTAGGGCATCAGCGACCAGTGGTGTTCTTCAAGGGACCCACAGCAAATTTGCAGATGGACCTAAAAGATGGGGTACCATCCAAAGGGACCTAGACAGGCTCGAGAAGTGGGCACCTGAGAACTTCATCTGGTTTAACAAGATCAAGTGCAAAGGGCTGGACCTGGGTTGGAGCAACCCCTGGTATCAATGCAGGCTGGGAGATGAACAGAAAGAGATACGCTGCGAAGAACTTGGGGATGTTGGTGGATGAAATCTGGACATGAGCTGACATTGTGCTCTTGCAGCCCAGAAAGCTAGTCATATCCTGGGCTGCTTCAAAAGCGGTGTGGGCAGCAAGTTGAGGGTGGGGATTCTGCTCCTCTGGTCCACTCTAGTGAGGTGCTGGGCTTTATTCAGCTCTGGGATCCCCAGCACAGGAAGGACACCGACCTGTTGGAGTGAGACTAAAGGAGGCCACCAAGTGGATCAGAGGGATGGAGCACCTCTCCTATGAGGAAAGGCTGAGAGAACTAGGTTTGTTCAGCCTGGAGAAGACTTCAGGGTGACCTGATTGTGGCTTTCGAGTACCTGGAGGGAACTTACAGGAAAGATAGGGCAAGGCTATTTACAAGAACATGTAAAGACTGAACAAAGGGGAATGGATACAAATTGAAAGAGAGTAGGTTTGGATTAGATATTAGGAAAAAATACTGTAAGGGTGGTGAGGCACTGGAACTGGTTGCCGAGAGAAGGTTGGGTGTCCCATCCCTGGAGGTGCTCCAGGCCAGGGTGGATGGGGCTCTGGGCAACCTGGTCTAGTTGAGGGTGTTTCTGCCCACTGCAAGGGGGTTGGAACTAGGTGGTCTTCAAAGTCCCCTTCCAACCCAAACCATTCTATGATTCTATGACTTAAGACATCCAAGGGAGATTCCCTTGACTTTCAGTAGCACAATCTGAGATGCTCTTCTGCCTGAAAGCATCTCATCCCAGTCCAAAAGGTGTGACCCTGTGAAAATAGACTTGCATTATTTAATCTAGTAGTGATGGCATTGCTCTCTCTAATAATGGCTGTACATATTCATTTGTTCTGCTGCACAGGAAGCTAAAAAGTTGTGGAGCAACCAGTGTGAGGTTTCTGCGAGCCTGGAGGCAATAGCAACACTTTCTTCTACTTAAAAAAAATAAAAAATTCTGCACTTCATTATGCTCTTATTAGCCATAGACACACAAAACCAGCAGTGAAAATGATAGGCATGTACATGAAATTATTTTTATTTATATGCATGAGAAAACTCAATGTTTTTAAAGTGTGTTTTGTATGATTTCATAGAAGGGATAAATGTGGAGATAAAGGACCCTGGATAATAAAATTCCTATACTGTACGTGACTTTTTATGTAACTTTGCATATATCTTAGTTTCCTACTTGGAAAATCAATGGCATAATATTCATTTACTTTAAAAAGACACACATTTGTCAGTGTAACTATGAATCCAGGATTCAGAACAATTGAAGAACCACATTGGATAGTAGAACTTCACCCATAATTTTTTTTTTTTTTTGGTCTAAGTTTACTACAGGAATTTGTCTATGTTGACAAAAGGAGTAAAGTGGCATCACAGGGAAATATCCACAATGTGAAACTCCCATTGCTGGGGATCCCAGATGCACATGATATGTGTTAAGACTAGTAATCTGGACTACCTCTAGCTCGTACTTGTGGACTGAAAATGTTACTGTGGAAGTGGTTTAGATGTTCTCCTAAAGCCTATTTTCCTCTTCATTTCCATGGAACAGGAATCCAGTCTGTGACCCCAGGACCACTTCTCAAAGTAAACTTGAGTGAAGTAACTGGGGATTATTAACTTTTATATTCCAAAAGCACACTCCTGAATGTAAAATGAAATGCTAATCTATATATAAGGTTGTCCAGAATGGTTAGTGACTATCCATCCGTGGCACTAATCAAAACTTGGTTGGACAAGTCCGTGAACAACCTCATCTAAGTTCATTTGAGAAGGATGTTGGACTAGCTGACCCCCAATGGTTTCTTGTATCTAAACTATGATTTTGTGTGCCCCTGATAAGTGGAAGATATTGCTGTCATCCTGTTAGCAGCTCTGCTTTTATACTGCCATGCTTGAAAGAAATTTCGGGGTGCACACAGCCAGGACTGCCAGGACAGGTGACCCAACTGACCAAAGGGATATTCCACTCCATATGACATCATGATCAGTATATACAGTGGGGGAAAGAAGGAGGACGGAGGGAGAGACTTGAGTGATGGTATTTGTCTTCCCAAGTCACCATTCTGTGTGAAGGTGTCCTGCTCTGCTGGCGATGGCTGAACACCTGCCTGCCTATGGGAAGCAGTGAATTTAATTGCTTGTTTTGCTTTGCGTGTGTGCACAGCTTTTTCTTTTCCTATTTAATTTCTTTATCTCAACCCATGAGTTTTCTGGCTTTTACCTTTCTGACTCACTCCCTGAGTCTGCTGGTGGAGGAGTGTGCTAGTTTAAAGGTAAACCATCACGTCAGAGTTACAATTTAATTAAAAAATTACAACAAAAAGAATGATACAGAGAAAAATCGGTTTTAACCCACAAAAAACCAAATGTATAACCCAGCACCCTGGGGCGTGAACAGAGTGGTGTTTGTAGCCGCTGTGCTGACCACATAGTCCCCCCAAGAACAAAGTAAAAGGAAAGGAAAACCTGTTGATGAAGATAATTGTTGCAGCCTGGTTGAGAGTGGCAGTTGCAGTCCTGTTGAAGTTATGGTCCTCCTCTGGATCCAATGAGGGGAGGTGAGAAGGTGCAGTACCTCCCCCAGGGCAAGAAGTTTCACAATGTGTGATTTACTTTGTGAGTCATGGCATATTTCTAGAATCTTTGGTGGCCCGTTAGCAGACATGACCCCTCAGGCTGGGTGTGACGGTGCTAATGACTCCCTATAGGGTGTTATCATGGCTGTCATTGGTGTGAAGACAGAAAACTTTCCTATCTCAGAGAGTTTTTAAGCACCCAGCTTGTAGCCTGAGGTGCCAGGTGTGCCCTGGGTAGCTGCTGCAAGCAATCTATTATTATCAGTTCATGATAAATGACAGAGAGGGTATAGAAGACATAGTTTTGATTGCACCCGCACAGTGATAAACTGGTCCCAATCACTGTAACTAGGACAGGGAGTGAGCAAGTGGCTGCATGGTGCTTGGTTCCTGGCTAGGGTTAAGCCATGACACAGGGATAAATGGAAGAGACGTTGAAGGGTACATGAAGAGCAGAGATTCAAGTCTTGAAACTTGCCACTGGAAGAAAACAGAAGAAAAAAAATCTGCTAGTATCATTCTGTTACTCTCTTATATTTTCCTTCCTGTTCTGTAATTTGATTAATGACAAATAGTGTAGATGACATATAATTTTAGATATTCATAAATTAATTTAATTCTCATGTATGTGGGAAACTAATAACATTAGCTAGAACCAGACAAAATTTAGACAGGCATTGTGCAAGATTTCCCACATGGCTCTGCCAGAGCAACTAAAACTTAAACTCTTAGTGTGCTTCCAAGCACAGGCTCTTTTTGTTTTTTAGATGTGAGAAATGTTTCAGTGGTCTTACAAAATGTGTAGATTAAAATAACAGGAATTCACTGACATGCAGATATCATGCTTGAGGCCAGGCAGACAGGTTGGTGGTTTGAGTGTGGTTCTCCTAATGTGACTAGTCTCTTGTATATGTGGTCTGACTCTACCCAGTGCCCATGTATGCAGTCAAAGCGAACAGATTTGGAAAAACATGTGTTTGCCTTTCCACTTCCCAAAAGACAGGGCAGCTGCAGCTTCTTGCTCCTCAATGAATCTATGTGCATCTCTCCAGGAGAGCTACCTTCTCAGACCTCCTTCAAAGAGAAGAACATGACAAGGATAAGTCAGGGCTTTAACAACCCTCTAGTAACTGCCCAAATTCCTAAACTGCAAGAGACACTTTCTACAACTTGTAAAAGATCATTTCAGCAGAGCTGCTGCATGTCACTGGTAGCACTGCCTGTTTCCACATGGAATGTGGATTACAAGGGATGATTCAGCTGTGGACAAAGTACAGAGGACTATTAAGATTGTCTGGTCTCTTTCTTTCTTGTATCTACACAGAGCAGCCATAAGGTCCCTTAACATACACTGCAGAATCCCATTCAAAAAAGTCCTGCCCAGTATTAGAAACCTCTAATGAGTTACAGAGCAGCAGGAATCTGAGGCCAGTATCATCCACTTATCAATTCAACCTCTTTGGTAGTAATCATTAGAGCCTTGAATCACCTACAAAGACTTATTATGGGTAGGAGAATGAGATGGCTGGTAACGTGAGGGGAAAAGAGGAGAGAGAGTGTGAAAGACATACTGAAACTAGAATTAACTTTGCATTCAGTGAGGCTCTATATGCCTCATACTTGGCATCTATTTATATATTTCCCTGTATCTCTTGATTTTATTAATGATTGAGAAAGAAGCCAAGGAAATATAGTACACAGTGTTGTGCAGACTCCATAGCCAAGTTAATCTCACTGTAGTACCACTAAAATAAAGGCAGCAAGCCCTGAGCCATGGCCAAATCACAGACTGAACACCTGTCTGTCATTTATTCTGAGTTTACAACTGAAAACAAAGTCTTGACTTTTAAAGCTGAAAATTTTGTAACTCATCCCAGTAGCTCGTAATAACACTTCCCCATTCTGACCAACCCATCAACAGCAGAGCTAAGAAAAACAAAAGCAATCTGAAAATATCAATGTAATTAAACTCTTGATCTTAGATGTCTACCCCTACTAGCTTCTGAACTCAGTGCCAAGGGAGAATATGCAACAAACCTGTTGAGCTGCATCCGTCTACCCCTAAATAGTCATAAACCCAAAATATGACAGAAATATTTACTCTTGGCAGGCCAATGCAGCTTTCTTATCCTGAGGTATCACAGTTCTACAAAGCGTCTTTTCCTGCTAGCAATACTCTCCCCTGTGCCCCTCTGAGATTCCTAAATAAATCCTCATAATGAGATGCAGCCATTTCTCACTTTGGTAGGAGCCTGATTTTCCCCTGTTGAATACTGAAAGCTTTCTTGGGGAGAAGTAAGGAGGTTCAGGGTGAATCAGAGCCTAGATTTCTAGGTCTGAAGGAAAGTCTAACACTATAAAGCAGAGTCAAACTTCAACATTGAAGAGGAAAAGATCCTGGGGGATGAACAATCAAAAAAATAAACAAAAGTGCCCAGAGCAAACCCAACCTCATCAATGTGGTACTTCGGAACAGAAAAATTAGTCATCCCAGGCTCTGCAGGACATGATAACCTGCTTTCAGTCTCTCTACCACACAAGCGGGTGCTTGGCAGTACCAGTAGCCAGGGCCCCTGCAAGCCTCTCACATCTGCAGCAGAGAGCCTGGAAGTACTGGGAGCCCTGACATGAGCTGGGTCTCCCAGGGCTGCCAAGAAAGCTGTTGGGGAGGTGGTTATGCTGGCAGAAACTCTTCTAGGTTTCTGTCAGAAAATATGAGAAAGACTGGATATTTCCAAAGAACATTTACATTTCATCAAAGTAGCGTTTTCCGGCACAATAATTTTTTCAGCACAATAACTTTTCCAGCATGAAATTCATGTCTCTCCATTTACTAGTGTCATCATGCTTCTTTTTCTGGGTTATACCACCCCTGCCCTGTAACTGAGCAGCCTTGCCTTTTATTTGCTGTCTCCAGCTGATGTGAGGCAGTCTGCACAAGGGACAGTGAGGGTGCACCCACTCTAGTGTGCCAAAGGAAGGATGCTTCCTCTTTGCCTCACAAGTCACCCTGTTCAAGCACTATATTAGCCTGTGACTATCAGCACCCAACAGAAGGCCAACAGAGTAAAAATTAAGCTATCATGTCCTGTTATTCCTAAAATAATTTCATAATTATTTTTAAGTATTGCTCAACGCATACAGCTCTAGCAATAGTGTTCACTGCCACAGGGTTGACCTGAGCCATGCTAATCATTTTCAATCTTAGCAAAAGATAAGAAAAAGAAAAAAAAAAATAAAGAAACTATTAGCATGGAGTTTGCCAGGAAGAGAAAAATATTGTTCTGTAGAAATTACAGTTGTATCAGTGTAAAGTAATATACTCCCTGAAATAAAGAGCATTCATATAAGAAGTGATAACTCTCCATTACTCTCATTGACTTACATAAAGACATAAGTCATCTGTAGCATTCTCTACTACAGAGTATGTTGTGGCAAATATTGATATCCAAAGGATTATTTCTATGCAGATTATTATTAGAATAAAATTAAAAGGGGTACCAATGTTCATGTTTGTGACAAACAGGCTACCAACCAAGGAAGAGAGTATGATTCAGTTTTTAATAGAACCACCCCCACTCCCAAACAAACCACAGCTCAGGAAATAGAACATTCTGATTCCTGTAACTCTGGTTCTGACACTGACGCCTTCCACAGTCTTGGGCAGGGCACTAGAATTCTCTCTGTCATTCATTTTATTAACTACAAATTAATTACTGTCAATTATTAGCTCCCTCTTTTAGCGCTTTGAGTGTTTGATTCTCTCAGTGTTCTTAAAATGCTTTGCTAATAAAACCCAAACATATAAAAATCCGCTGTGTTGTAACTACATTAGAAGTTTTATTTTCTTCAAAAGCATCAGATGATAAACATCATTGTGACACAGAAATTACGTGGGGTTTTTTTTAGAAAAGTCACACAATATTAATCTATAATGTAGTTTCCAGGTTTCCTGTTTCCCCAGCATTTACAAACAGGTAAGTTCTACCATAGGAACTCTTGTGATAAGAATACAATAGATATTTGTCTCTCAAAATTAGTGCTGTGACAGCATCTGATACAGATGTACTTATATCACAAATATGCAGCTTCAGAAAAAAAAATTATATTGTTTGGAAGTACATACAGACTTTACAGCAAATGCACATTTTTGCCTAGTGAAGCTTTAGGTAGCGTGTCCAAACAGTATCATCTTGCGAAACTAATATTCTGTCTCTGTTTTCTATTTAACAATAGTATCCTCTCCAAAACTGCCACACTCGGACAGTATCTGCACAATGAGCACAAGCCAAAATCAAAAGCACAGGTACTCAGGTACAAAGCAGGTTGGAATTTACTGTTTGGTTCTCCCACATGGATCTGTTCACCATTTTTCCTCAGTATTTTATTACTTTTCTGAACTGTTTCATCACAGAAGAGATGTCGAGTTTGTCTCTCACACAAGATTATCTTGTTATAGATGATCTAGTTATTCAATGTCCTTGATGAAGAACAATGTTGTTAATAGCTTTCCTGCTCAAAGATATGTCCCTTCAAATTCATCTCGTCTGTGGATCTCAGCTACATATAAATGTCCTTATCTGGAGCTCCCCTTCCTTGGACTGATGATGCTTGTTCTCCTTTGGAGTCAAATGTCTCACAAAAGACTTACTCAGCGGGTGGAATTTATTTCACATAAAAACAGTTATAAAGTTTTATCTGAATGACTATCATCTTTCTTTCTATAAACCTTAGAGTTGCCATTTTTGCAGTTTTCCTTGAACACTGTCATCTATTATATTTTGACTGAAGCGAAAACAGGTCAAAAACATTGCCTACAGATCCACATATGCAGAGAAAATGATATAAATATATCTCCTCTAAGCTGTCATCTGACTTGGGAGACTTGTGCATATTGTTCAAGGCCTGTGAAAACTCTGGGAACACAGTGTATTTCTAGACATAAAGAGGAAAAATAATCTATACTTTGCCCTAGAAGCTCAGGACATCTGAAGGCAGTTCTGGATGTTGGGAAGTTGATGATATGTGTACACTTGCACATTTACAATCCTGCTACGACTCTGGAATTGTTCCCCAGCACTTTCAGTGGGATTAAACCATACATCCCCAGCATGACATTGGCACCTAAATTGGTCTCTGGTCAACGGAGAGTCTTTGTCAAGAACTTTCACCACTTTTTTTTTTTTTTTTTTGGTAGGGTTTATCTTATGAAGATACAATGGATGATCATGTTATAAATCAGAAGTCAGATTAGATACAGGTCATATTTTGAAATAATCGCAATCTTATTTTATTGTTGTGGGCTTGTGAAATATTTTCAACAAAAATCCTAAATTGTATTATTTGGAACAGATGTGGTTATTCATTCTACATTTAGAATTATGGCTTTATAAAGTTTTTGGAATCTCTAATGTTTGGTTTCAATGATTCTTGTGAACAGGTCACCTATTATTTACCCCTTTAAATGTTTTAAAAGAGTAGGCAAACCACTGTAAGTTGCTGAATTTGAATGATACCTGCTAATAAAAATCTTCCTTACATAATCATTGTGATTAGACAAAATACTTCTTGTTGGGGGAGAGTCTGGGCCTCAGCGCTACTCCGGATGGAAGAAGGAGATAGAAATTTTGGTAGTGTGAGATACCTCGAGGTCTCGATCTAATGTGGGCGTTTAACAGACATCGGACAGTTTTGAACCTTCTAGGGCTTTTCGGGTTTCTCTGTTATGTGTTGATGAAGTTGTTTTGAGTTGTGATTTAAGGTGCTATTTTGAGTTATTTGAAGTTTTACATTAATTCCCATTTACTATAATTGTTCCAAAATAGCGTCCCCTCCTGCCTCATGGCAAGGCATTCACTGCTGATTGGCTGAATTTTGTGGCAGTGGGGCACTGCCATAAAAGGCATACTCCTCCCCAGTTCTTCCTTATATGGGTCATACCTCCCCTTGTTCTCCTTATAAGGTTTTGTCCCTCCCATGGACAGCCCATGGGCTGCCCCTTTTCCAGCATGTTCTACCCTGGGTCTATATAAGTCTGGTGTTCCCCTCAATAAACGCTGTTTTGCCTCCATCCTGCCTGCAGAGTGGTTGTTCTGTCTTCCCCTCAGGGTTGTGTCTTATCGGAGTGAACCCTCCAATAACTTCTTACAATATCCATCTCTTCATATTTTGGTAATTCAATTTCTAATTTTGATCTGAACTAGGACTAGTAGATGGAAAACCTTTTCTATCTGGCAATACGAAAGGTAGTGTAAGTAAGCGTTTCCAATTAGTTATTATTTTAAATTTTTTTTTTTTTTTTTTAAAGCAGCTGTTAAGGCTATCTGAACTCTGTCTAGGTCAGTGTGCACACTAGCTGCTATTATAAAATTGATTTTGTAAATTATGTCTTACCTTAAAAAAACCCCTGTGATCATAGTAATCTTATAAAATACTTATCAGCACTTTTAATTGCAAAAGCAAGTGAGAGCATGTTAACACTGCCTCTTGTGCCATAATCGATAGCATAATTAAGCAAATCTGGAACATTTAATATGACTACATATCCACCAGCTATGCAACTTACCTTTCAGATTCCATTCACAAGACTGACAGCTAGAAAAAAAATTGTTTTATTTACAATGTACCTTCTTGAGAAAGCAGTCACTGAGATACAACAAACTTGAAATGTCAGGATATCTTTACAGCCACTTTCCTGAATATGTTTTTTATTATACAAAAGAATAATTTTTGCCATATTAATTCCAGATCTTATTAATCACCTGAACCAGTTCCATTATGTCTTCCTTTCTGTATTTCAAACAGCTTAGCAATACAGAACAGATTTATGAATCTTTAGATGAGCACAGTAAAAAGGGAGGAAAAAAAGCAAACAACCTGTGTTTACCATTTCTAGAATGTAAAGTGCATTCATATACAAACAAAATTAGAAGTCACTGTCTGAAACAGAAATGCTTGAAAAACACCACAGTTTAAGAAAATATCATTGTACTCAGTGTAGGAGGTGAAGACAAGAAACAATTTATTCTGCAGCTGGCTTAGAAATAAACACAGCCATGGAAGATAAGGAGTGAGAGAGGGATAAATCCTCCTGTAGCAAACTTGATGGACAGACAGGTTGCCATTAACAATGCTGTTGCCCTCTTAAGTACAGAGTGATGTGGAGATACCCTTGCATTTATACTGTAGACATGGTCCTTAAAGATTTTACACCTCCAATTCCTTAGAATTATCAGCTATCTCCAGCCTGTCACTCATCCTGGCAATCTTAGACTTCTGGCTTGCAGGCCAGGCAGATTATTGACAAAGCAATCCAGAGTGATATAATACACCCTGACAAACAACAGTGAGGGGGATTGTGTTTAACACTTTCACCACACCAATTCAGCTAAATTAATTCTTAACACCAAAAGTAAACTTTCTCTTGATAAGCATTAACTCCCCTTGCACTATTGTTTTGTGATTCTACCCTCACTCCAAGTAAAGCAGCAATGCATCTTGATCCATCTGATTTTATCTGCTTTCCCCTAATACAAAAGTGAAAGTTTCTCATACAACACCAAGATAGCCAACATTTAGCAAAAAATGCTGACATATTATAAAGGCAAAGCTTTAGCTTAAATGGAAAGAATATCCAGGAATATTTCAAATTTAGGTTTGTGTCTCAGTCCTCACCTTACCTACATTTACTGGGGTTGTAACACACACACACATACTGATGTAAATGTAGGAAATAAAATTGTCTCTGAGAAGATTTTTTTTCCTTTTTTTCTTCCCTCCACTATGATTTTGCACAAAGGCATTTTTTAATTATCAAGTTATGAAGTCAATGGGTAGAAAAATAAAGGGTTTAAATTGCTGACAGACCCTTAGCAGTAAGGGTGACACTATAGATTGCTGAACTACTGAACTGATTTCTTAAACTAGTTTCAGAAAAAGGATTATTTTATGCATTTAGGATGACAAAATCACTGATTTAACATCCGGTGCTTCAGCTGTTACTCATGCAAAGATGCGAAGAAAACATCACATTTGCTTACTTATCAATATTGATTAATCTCTTCTGTGTCAATTTTATCAGACACAGCAATGCTAATCCAGAAAAGATTTATGTGCCAGGAGTTTAGTCATTTGCATGAGATGAAGTTAATTGTAAACCAGAAGTTAAAATCGAAATCCCAACAGTCTTCTATGGAAGAAAGTGTTAGACACTGGATTGCTATTCCTTCTGAACACAGAAAATAAACCCCTAATTTTACCTAGAGGTAAAAATCCCTTGAGTTTGTAAGTGCTCTGACCAAAGTTAGATTCAAGTTCATCTTTACCTTAAAATATGCAAATTCAGGAGAACCAGCTGAATCACACACTTTTTCAAATGTTTTAACCCTGCTAAGTGCCAAAAAACCAAGGGAGTTCCTGATAACTAAATATACACTCAATTTGTGTCATACAGAAAATGTTTTAATACATCTCTAGCACTTAAAAATAAGTTAATAGGATATATGTGTTAAACAGTATAGCAGCTGAGTGCATGGGACCTAGGCAATTTCTGCTTCAATCAGCTGTTCATTAGCCAAACCTTGATGGTCAAGAATGAGATTTCTATCCTTCTCTTTTGCACAGATCCATTAGATAGCTTAGGTGTTTTTACACTTATTCAAAATTTCTGCATGAAATTCCTCTTCTGAAGAACAAGTCATTTTTAGTAAAAAAGCAGCCAAATTGCTCAAAAATACTATTTTTAAGAAGAAACATGGATAAGAAGCAAAAAACTCATTTTCTTCAGTCTTCTAATAATTAGGACTTTTCTGCCTAATGCAAGAAAAGAAGGAAAAGAAGTATTATGTCATCTGAAGAACAACTCCCCAGTTTTGGTTTCCTGCAGAAAATTATAGTCACAACTCACGATCAATGATGAAGATACGCTCTTCCCAGACCTCATAAAGTTGTAGTTTAGTTTATGATTATTCCCTCCTCAGTATTTAGGGAACAATTAATTAATTAAACAAACATATTTTCTCCTTTTCAAAATACTTATATATTTTCAGCCCCAAATTATCTTCCCTATTTCCTGTATCTGAA
>VWZG01006795.1:0-10287 GCA_013396735.1 Grallaria varia
AACCCAAACTTTTACACCAGTGGTTCCTGGTGCATTCTCGGGACAAATTGGAAAGGGAAAGCAGCCATATGGAGTCCCACATAACAAGTTGCAGAAGCCACAGAAGGGCAAGGTGGATCAAATCAAGTCACATAGCTCAGAGCCGTCCAACTGGCTTTGGATATTGCCAAACGAGACAAGTGGCCAAGACTTACCTCTAAACTGACTCGTGGATGATGCATTGCTCTGTGGGGGTGGCTAGACAGGTGGAAGAAGGCCAATTGGCAACATAAAGGGAAATCCATATGGGCTTCCGAAAAGTTGCAAGACATCACCGCCAGAGTAGAGAAGCTAACTGTGAGAGTCCCCCCTGTAGATACATATGCGACCCCAAACCAAGAAAATGAAGAACATCACAACAACGAAAAGACAGACCAAGCTGCCCAAGTCAAAGTGTTGCAGGTAGACCCAAGTATAGATATGGAGAGGTCTGGCTGGTTGATTACATCACACTGCCGCAAACTCACCAAGGTCAGTGCTATGTGCTCACCATGGTGGAAGCGATGCTTAAGGATTTTGATGTGTAGTTTGCAGATTTTCATAGAGTTATATAAGTTGAATGCGTTTTCCTAAGTTTCTGTGGTGGGACTGGCTGAGCCAGAATTTGTTTCCCCATAGGAGCCCTCACAGTGCTCTGCATTGGTGTCGATAACACACCCATATTTTGGCTATCACTGAGCACAGCACTCACTGTTCAGTCAAGGGCAAGATCCAGGGAGGGGACACAAATAGGCCAGCTGACCCACACTGACCAAAGGGATATTCCATAGCATATGACGTCAACCCAGATATAAAAGCTGGGGCAAGAAGCAGGAAGGGGAGGCACTCATTGTCTCTGATGGCTGCCTGCCGACACGATTAGGGACCCTGCTTCTCAGACGTGGCCGACCATCACTGCATATGGGAAGTAGAGATTAGTTGTTGCTTCTGCTTTGCGCGTGCGCATCCTGCTTTTGCTTTTGCTATTTCTATAAATATAAACTNAAAGTTATAAAAACTGCAACATCTGGCTGATATGCGTGCACGTACTTTTGTTGTGCACCTAGAAGCTTCTAATAAAGGGGCTACTTTATCTATTTATCTCCACTAATATTAGGCATCGGAAGCAATCACCAGATGGCTCGAAACATACTCTGTGCCTCATGCCACTGCTTGGAACATCATCTTGGGCATTGAAAAACAAGTCCTGTGGTGACATTGCACCCCAGAGCAAACTGAGTCAGACAATGGGACTCATTTCAAGAATAGCCTAGTTACTACCTGGACTAAGGAGCATGGTATTAAGTGGGCATATCATATTCCCTACCATGCACCAGCCACTGGGAATGTTGAACAGTGTAATAGACTGTTGAAAACCACTTTGAAGGCATTGGGCGGGGGGGACTTTCAAACATTGAGATCAGCATTTAGCAAAGGCTACTTGGTTAGTCAATACTAGAGTCTCTGTCAACTGAGCCAGCCCTGCCCAATTAGAGCCCCTTCAAACCATAGATGGAGATAAAGTCTCCATAGCGCACTTGAGAGGCATGTTATGGAAAACTGCTTGGATTAGTCCTACCTCAAGCAAAGGCAAACCCATTTGTCAAATTGTTTTTGCTCAAGGACCAGGTTGCACTTGGTGAGTAATGCAGAAAGATGGGGAAACACGGCAGATACCTCAAGGGGACCAAATTCTTGGGTAAACTGTAACACTGTACCCGTATGTGTATATTTGTAAATGTGTATATTGTTTGAATATGTATATATATGTATGTGTATAGTTGGAAGGTTTAAATCCAATAGAATGTGATGGTATCAAAATATTTCAGGTGGATAATGTTGTAGTTTTAGTTAAATGGGAAAGATTTTTAGTGACTTCTTTTCATACCATCTTGTGGTTCAGAGGGTGGGGAACCACCTCCCCTGCCCTGTCCAAGCTGAGATGGGGAGGGACTGTCCCCAGTATCTCATGACCTGCTGGAAAGGAGGGTCCCTGAAGTGAAGCATCGCAAGAACTCAGGAGACAGGGGATAAATCCCCAGTGCTTCCAGATACTCTCTCTTGTTCCTGGGTGTAGATGCCGAGGGAAGGGACCACCGCAGTCCCCAGGCTGGGCACTTCAAGGAGCTCCACTGGGCCCACGCAACACTGACCATTTTTGGAGAGGCTTTTGATGGCTTTGGTCACCAGCCGCCACCATGTGGATCAAGACCGCCACCCCCAGCTGAGTTGTTTCAGCACAACCAAGCGTCGCTGATAGTTCGGGATTTTCCCTTTTGGGAGCTGCACAGGGTGCTGCCACCATGTGGCCTGCAAGCACCCAGTCCCAGCACCCAGCCAGGTCATCCTGGCTCCACCATTGTCACTTCATGTGGTTTGCTACATCAGAACCCGCGCTACCATCTTGGCTGCATAGGACTTCTCTTAGAACAAAATATCCTTCCAGGTTTTGTTTTAACCTAGGGGGGAAGGAGTAGCAAGGTAATCTTTTCTGCTATTGTTGTTTCTTTTTTGTTCGTTTTTGTTTCTTTCCATTTTTTAGTACAATTTTTATTTTTCCTTCTTCATTCAGATTCCTAGTAATTTCTACTTTGTCAGTATTTAGGAGGAGTGAAATAAAAGAAAGAAAAGGAGGTTTTATCTCATTAGAGGTCTCACCTCCTGAACATGTTGTCATAAACCAAGACACTTGTACACTGTGACATTGAGAGAAGATTATCTCTATGGCCAGAAAAACACAAAAAGGATACAAACATGAAATAGAACCCAGGTAGAGCAAACACACACCAAGTTCCTGAAACACCTCAAATCAGCTACATTGTGCACATATGTGTGCTGGTTTAAAAGTAAACCGGCAGGAGAAATGAACCCAACTCAAAAGAGTTTAGAAGTCAGAACTACAATTTAATAGAAAAGATTACAATAGATACATGAATAAAAAGGAAAATTGGTTTTAGCCCTCAAAACCCAGTTGTACAACCCTGGGGCACAAACAGTATGGTGCTCACCAGCCCCTGTGCTGAACACCACATGGTCCCCCTGAGTCCAAAGCAAAAAGAAAAGGAAAACCTCTTTTCCTTCCAGAAGGCTGGTTGTCACAGCCTGGTCAAGAGTGGCAGTTGCAGTCCTGTTGAGGTTCTGGTCCTCCTCTCAGTCTGATGAGTGAGTGTCCCAAGTCCCAAACCCCCAAGCTTATATATGCTTGGGTTTAGAGGGGAATGCCCAGTACCTCCCCCAGGGTGAGGGTTTTCACAATGGGCAATTTACTCAGTGAGCCACAGGATATCTTGGCCTACTTGATGGCCCATTAGCAGACATGACCCCTCAGGTTGGGTGTGAAGGTGCTAATGACTCCAAGAGGGGAGTTATCACACCTGAATCATTGGTGTGAAGACAGGGAACCCTCTTATCTGTTTTCTCAGTCACTCAGTTCATAGTCTGAGGTGTCAGGTGTGTCCTGGGCAGCTGCTGCAAACAATGCATCGTTAACAGTTCATGATAAATGGCAGAGAGGGTATAGAATACACAGTTCTAGTTATACCTATACAGTGATAAACTGGTCCCAGCCACTATAACTAGGACAGTATGCATCCATGTGCACACCACAGACAGCATTTTTTATTGTAAAATAATACTTGAGCATATGTAAAAAAGAATTTGGATATTATTTTGCTATTTATTTGAGTGTTGTTTAAACTAAACCCCACACCTACACCTGCTCTTGTGTTCTCGTGTTAATGTGAAAAACCCCTATACTCATCCCTTTTAAAGAGTCACAGTGAAGAGGACTATACTCCTAGCTCCCTGACCTACCTGTTATTTGAGTCCTTAATTCCAAAACACACAAAACTTGTTTGTTCCATATCTCAATCTCCCAGGTCTACTAACTGGGACTCTAAGCTATCCACATAAATCCAAATGTGATGGTTTAGGTTGGCTCCCAGCCAAACCCAAACACCAGCCCGACAGCTTCCCCCCTCCCGAAAGGGAGAGGGGAAAAAAAAACGGTAGCAAAAGAATATTACAGCAAAGAATATATTTTATATATATACAATTATATGCAATTAAACACTATGTACATATGAACAGGAACCCAAACAATCCCAACCAATCCCAACAGGGGAAAGGGGAAAAGGAAGAAAGGACAAAAAGGGTTAAAACCACAACAGATATACACAATCAGAACTCAAGGATTAGCTTAACAAAATAACTAATACAATAAAATCTCACCAACTTCCCTTAAGAACAGCAGATTCCTTCACCTCCGGCATGGGCCCGGACAGAGCTCTCAGATAAGACCTCAGCCCACTTGGATAAGCGAGGCCTGAACGCTGAGTGCTGCTGTCTCTGAGCTGATCCGACAGGGAGGGAAAAGAGAAGAGCTAGAGCCAGAGGACTACCCCCTCACTTACTTATATACACCTGATTATGTAAGGGAATAGGATGGAATACTTCCTTAGTTTTTGACCCCAGTTGTTAGGGAAGGTCCAAAGAAGAACAAACTTCACCAAGGCCTAAAATTTAAACTACCATACCAAAAATATTAAATAAAGGAAGCCTCATGTCCAAATTTGCACATTAATCCATGGTAAGAATAATTTATAGCCAATGTTCTTATCCTTCTAACATCAGAATCATATTATCATCAAGGTTGGAAGAGACCTTTAAGATCATGAAGTCCAACTGTCAACCCAGCACTACCACTGTAACCCCTAAACCATATCACTCAGCGCCAGATCCAGATGCCCTTTGAACACCTTCAGGAATGGTGACTCCACCACCTCCCTGGGCAACCTATTCCAATGCCTGACCGCCCTAACAGTGAAAATTTTTTTTCTAATATCTAATCTGAATCTCCCCTGTCTCAGCAAGAGAAAGAAAAGCCCATTATTTGCATATCAGCCATTCCTCATATCTCATTTCCCCACTCCTCACAAAGACCTGAGTTGTGGTGTGGTCTAAAAGACTCCATGATCAGTTAAGAAACTAAAATGTATAAGAGGATGCAAACAGCTTGCAAAATGTTTAGTGTTGCGAAACAATACTACAAAATAGTTAGAGAACGTGTTTTACCATGTAAGGCAAGCCAGGTTGAATTTCAAGACAGAAAACTTATTTCCAAATAATTAAATACATTGAAGAGTGAGGTGTTTGAGGAAGTTAAACTGAGATTTCAGGTTATTTGGAAGACAAAGGTCCATTCTACATTTTAACATACAGTATGGCAACAACCCATAGGCTGAGAAACCTTCACTAATCTGATTACAACACTGAACATTACAACACAAAGTATCTATTTCAGTGCCAGATGTCTGAACCTGCAGAATTGTTCCAGCAAGATAAGGGCAAACTAACAAACCGGCAAACTTGTTCTCTATATGTTGTTGCAGTTTATTAATTACTGACCCTGAAATCCTGTTCCTGTTTACCCTGACAGATGTGTTCCTCACTTGTACCAGGCAGAGACTTCAAATCCAAATTTTTCAGCCAAAATTGGATGTTCAAACTAAATATTAGGAAGCATTTATTTAACAAGAAGGTGGTCAAGCACTGGAACAGGCTTCTTAGAGACATGGTCAATGCCCCAAGCATGTTAGTGTTTAAGACACATTTGGACAATGCCCTTGACTATTATTCTTTAACTTCTGGCCAGCTCTGAAGTAGTCAGGCAGTTAGAGGATCATTGTAGGTACCTTCCAACCGAACTATTCTACTCTACTATTTAATATTCAAAAGACAAAGATCTTTAAACATATAATTATAAAAAAGAACACTATTTTCTGAAGCTTGGCTTGGCACTTTGGGGAACAAGTGGTGAAGAGAGAGCAAGGGTAGAGATGAGAAGGGAAGGGAGTTTCTACTTTTTCCCAGCTGCAAAAAGCCATTTAAGTCTAGACTTAGTACTGCCGTTAGCAACACTTATTTCATTAATTAAGCAACCTACAGAGCTATTAAACACTTACCTAGACTTGTAGGTTTTATGAGCACATCAACCACATCATAAAAAGGCAAGCTTTTCAGTTGAACATTAAGGATGAACAGGTGGAATAGGAGGGGATGGCTGCTGCATCTCTGCGTGGTGCTTAGCATCTTGGAGGAGCACAGAACTGACAGGTGAGGAAGGAGACTGAGGTGTGACTGAAGAAGAAGGGAGTGGGTGAATGCCAGCAACAGCCAGGTCAGGCTCAACAGGAGAGGAACTACTGTCAAAATTGAAAACCACAGGTTTTATAGCCAATAAATCGGAAAGTCCTTCAATCGTCCTTGGGTACCGATGCCTATAGAGTTCTTGGATTTTTATCTGAACTGCTGGGCTGCAGCCACTCTTCAGTAAGTGCAGTACCCTCATCAGGAGGTCATGTTTCTGCCTGCTTTTATTACGTCCTGCAAACCCCAACAACACTTGTAGTTCAGAAACATAAAAACTGGATACCTTATTATAGAAAGAAGAGAGATAAGCACAGATGAATGAACAGTATCCCAAGTAAGCCTTTTTGAGGAGCATGGTGAAGCATCTGAACTTCCATCATTCTAGATTCACATTTGTTATCTTAGGTACTACTTGACACAAGAGTATAGTTAAAGAAACAAAATGTCTAGGATGAAGATTGAGTTTGGTTGCATTCATAATTTCAAAGACTTGTTTCCACACTCAAATAGCAACAACAAAACCTTAATACAACTCATGCATTAAATGGGTCTCTTAAATTCACAGGCAGAAACACATGCTCTAACACAAATTATGTTTCACTTCATGAGACAAGCAACACATTTTGAGCACTTCCTAATTTTATTTCTTAAGTTCTGCATAGTTTATTTTGAAACTTCCTTTATTTTGGACAGCATGTTAAAGGCATGCATGAACAGAGACAGGCTAATCAGGTTTCACTCCTGAAAGGATGGCACAGCAAGGTGGACAGTTTTTAAAAAGCTACATTATATCATATTAACCAACTGTTTAACCAACATAATTGATTCTTCAAACTTTGCAGAAAACTTCCTGTCCTTTTCATGTAACATTCTGGTATGGTGGGTCATAATGATTTCTTCAAAGGAAATAATACTATTTAGACAGTTATCACAGTCAGTTGTGGGAGACTTCAAGTATTGAACTATGATGTTCATAAACAGGAAGACTCTCATTTAAAAAAAAAGTCCACTATGCAAGAGAAAACAATTTTCCCTCTTTGTCACGACATTCAGTTGCACTGATGCAATTCTCTATTGGCTTTTTTAGGGGGTTATAGCCTTTAGCTGTTAAATAATACAGCCTGATTGCATCAAACAAAAAAGAAAATTTTATTTCAAGTCCTCTTCGTCATCTGAGGAACAATATAGTTTCAGGAATGGAGGAAAAATGGCATCTAATGTTTACATTAAGGCACCTTTATGTTCCACTGCACAGGGATTTAACAGAGTACAAGAAAGAACTATCTTAACACACAATTATGCATATTTCTAAAACTAATACACTCCATCAAAGCTATCTAACAACACATAGATATAACTAAGTATTAACTAAGGCATATTCTATAAATTGGTGGATCCACACAGTCCTTATCTATCTTAATTTCAACTTAATTAACAGTTCTTCGGATGTATCACTCCACCGAATATTAAGAGGTTTTTTTCTGCTTAGTTTATTGCCAGCCAAGGCTGTTTCACAGATTCCTTTGCTATCAGTGAGGCCTCTTTCAGGGAAGTTGCATTTGGCTCCTTCTTGGCATCGGCATCTGCTCCAACACCTCCCCATTACTACAAATGAGTAACTTAGCATAGGCGCATCATTTCATATTTTTGTGAGCAAGCTTTCTTTTCATAAAATTGTCTAGAATTCTTCTAAGCAACTTCCTCCCCTTTCTGTGGGATTCTTCTACCATAACAAGGAGGCTAAGTTTTAAAGATGAAAGAACACATGACTTCAATCTGTACTGCTGCACCATAACAACTCCAGACTCAAGGACTGGCAGATGAAGGCCCTAACAGAAGGTATAAAGTAGTAGACACCTGGGATCATAAAAGATATTTTTTTTAAATGAACTTTTGAACTGTTTTTCTTTTAAATAGTAATCCAATATATAACATTTAAAACTTTGGGCATTGATTTCAGAAGGGATACAACCCAAAAGACAATGTTTTGACTTGACCTTCCCTAATCCTTGCTATACAGAGTTTACACATGTGTTCTAACATCAGATCTGACCTCAGCTGAAGTTTTAACAGAACTATGCTACAACCATACAGTCAGCCATCAAAAAAAGTCTGAACTCCCCCATCTCCCTGGATGCTTGGTTCCTATTCTCACCTTAATATTGAGAAAATTGTTTTTACAGTAAGATCAAGGAATTGAATCAGATGAAAATTGAACTTAGAATCATGGAATTGTTTAGGTTAGAAAATACCTCTAAGATCATTGAGTCCAACTGTTAACCCAGCACTGCCAAGCCCACCACCAGACCATGTCCACAAGGGCCATGTCTACATGTCTTTCCAATCCCTCCAGGGATGGTGACTCCATCACTGCCCTGGGCAGCAAGTTCCAGTGCTTGACAACCCTTTCAGTGAAGAACTTTTTCCTAATATCCAATCTAAACCTCCCCTGGTGCAACTTGAGGCCATTTCCCCTCATCCTATCGCTAGTTGTGTTGCCTTAAGACTTTATGTATTTGTATATATGTATATATTTTTGTATATTTTATGTAGCTGTATAGCTTCTCATATTTGAAGTAGCAACCAGCAGTTTCTACCTCTGTATTGCATTTCTGAAGGTCTGAGCTAAGGATAAGATAGTGACTAGAACATTTTATTTAGGCCTCATGGACCAGGACTAGAATAACAATACACACTGTAGTCAAAACAAGATAGAAGACCCATGAAGTTTGGAAAACCTCCAACCAGGGGAATGTGACATGAAGAAGATGACGGTGAAGAAGTAATGGGTCCTGAGACCCCCGACTCAATTCTAGGAAGGTGTGCCAAGGGGCAGACCCGAGGGAGGTTCTTAGGGTGGCGCCAAGGTGGTACGAGGGTGGATAGTCTCTGGGTTGGATGTAAGCTTTAGTTATAATTAAGTAGTGTTATAAAAATAGGAATCACCTCTATGCTGCGCGCATCATTATACTTTAGAAACTTGAAAAGCTTTTCAGTAAAGAACTCCTCTCTGCTTTACCTCAATTAAACTGCCTCGAAAGTTTTTGTCCACATTTTAGGCAACAACACAGGTCTAACATTCCCAACTGCAAAAATCTATTGAGTGAAATCTACTGCTTCCTCATCAAACCTTCCACTTTTAACCCTTTTCTCCCAACATTATCACATTTGCTAACCTCTGGTCATAGAGTAGTAGTATGGGTTGGGTTTGAAGGGATCTTTAAAGGTCATCTAGCCATCTTCAACTAGATCAGGTTGCTCACATCCCCATCCAACGTGATCCTTAAGAGGGACTTCCTTAGTTCACCAGGATTGCTGATAAATAATTGAAAGCGGCTCGGTGAGAGCTTCTGCCAGCTCCCTTGGTATCTTTGGGTGGATCTCATCTGGTCCCATAGACTTGTGTTTGTCAGAGGTGTAGCAGGTCACTGACCATTTCCTCTTGGGTTATGAGGGTTTTATTCTGCTTCCTTTCTCTCTCTTCCAGCTCAGAGGGCTGGGTACCCTGAGGATAACTGGTCTTCCTATTAAAGGCTGAGACAAAGAGTTCATCAAAGGTGTTTTACATCAAAAAGATACAAGGCCCCAAAAATCTGCCCAACAGATTTATTAAAAGGGTCTTAGCTTCTTTTATACCCTGAGGCCACATGCAGGAAAAACACTATGACACTTTTCAAGGGATCAAAATAACACACTTATACTGGCAAACTTTGAAAAATAAGGGAACTTGACAAAAGTTTAAAATAAGCATTCAATCAACATAAAGCATTTTAAAAAGCATTGACTTTGGAAATTCCACCCCATCCAGGTTTAAGTTACCCAAATATCAAGAAAAGGAAATTAGGAGAAGAAGTAAAGAAAGAGAGAGAGAGTGAGAGGAAGACAGAATTATAGCTACCACCTTAGATCCAGCATAGAAACAGCTACCAGAAGTCCAAGAACAGAGGCTGCATGGTGTTGGTTTTATTTGCTCTGGACTCCTGTGACCACCCCAAGGTGGGGCTTTCGGTCTGCCAGACATTCTGGGTCTGGGTTAGGGGCTCCAGGAGGTGTGATATGGGGAAGTGTTCCCGGTGTGCCAGTGACTAACAGATGCACTATAGGCTCTCAAGGAGTTTG
>VWZG01006800.1:0-12565 GCA_013396735.1 Grallaria varia
TGTTGCAGCCCCGTGGGGTGTTTGTCGGTTATCGCAGCCCCACAGGGTGTTTGTCGGCTGTGATGGCCCGCGGGGTGTTTTTTGGTTGTTGCAGTCCCATGGGGCGTTCGTTGATTGTCGCAGCCCCGCGGGGTGTTTGTTTGTTGGCTGTCGCAGCCCCGTGGGGTGTTCGTCGGCCGGCGCAGCCCCGCAGGGGGTTTGTTGGTTGTCGCGGCCCCGCAGGGGGGTTTTCGGTTGTCAGCTGTCGCAGCCCCGCGGGGGGTTTGTTTGTCGGGGGTCACAGCCCCGTGGGGGGGTCGTCGGCCGTCGCAGCCCCGCCGGGGGGTTGTTGGTTGTCGCGGCCCCGCAGGGGGTTTGTTGGTTGTCGCGGCCCCGCAGGGTGTTTGTTGGTTGTTGCAGCCCCACGGGGTGTTTGTCCGCTGTCACGGCCTGCGGGGTGTTTGTTTGTCGGGTGTCACAGCCCCGTGGGGTGTTCGTCGGCCGTCGCAGCCCCGCAGGGTGTTTTTCGGTTGTCAGCTGTCGCAGCCCCGTGGGGTGTTTGTTTTTCGGCTGTTGCAGCTCCGTGGGGTGTTTGTTTTTCGGCTGTCACAGCCCCGCGGGGTGTTTTTCGGCTGTCGCAGCCCCGCGGGCGTTCCCCGGTGTCTGTGGCGCTGTCTGTGGGCACACTCCAGGTGGGATCCCACTGGGTGATGGCCTCGCCTTTCCCTGTTGTCTGAGGGGCTCCAGCGCCACAAAAATCAAATTGAACACCAAAAGCGTATGGGAATTCTTCATTTGTGAATCTGTGCTATAAACTTTGCAGTTAACAGTGCTCTTCAACAATGTGCAAGAGAGCGCAAATGAACATTAAAACAGTTGACATAATTTTACATGTATTTAAGGATTATATGATCACAAGATACAAACACCTCTCCTTCAAAATAAGATAAATTTACATTTCATAAAATGTTCAAAGTACTTTGAAAATGCTTATCCAAGGTGACAGATTCTGCATTCCTAAGAGGGTGAGGTCTTCCATTGTAAAATGTCAACACTGGGGTATTAATCTATACATAGTTGCTACTTTTCCATTTTCATATTAATTATTTGGTCGGACTCAATGATCTTCTTACTCTGTTTCACAGTCCAATAATCTGGCCAACACAGCAACTGCTTTGGTAAATGACTTGAGCATTGAAACAATTAACTCCTGAGTTTTTCTCTTAATCAAAGGTTCTGAAGTCCAACAAACCCAAGTCAGATCATTACAGAGGGAATTTCTCGTAAGGACAGAATCAGATGAAGTGCCAAGGAAATCATTCAGAGCTCCTGCTCTAAGTACCTCGAGTAGATAACGTAAGCACCTCCATGTTTTGTGGGCTTTCTGTGAGACTTCAGATTTGCAAAACTGTCAGATTAACTTTTAAAAGGCATGAAGTTAGCTCTTTTCTCAGCTTTTTGAGTTTGCTTCTAGGTTTGTCTCATCATAGGGAATGGGATTCATCCTGCAGCCTGTTCTCCTCCTCCCACCTAGAAGTGACTCGAGGGTTGCATAGAGGAAGTAAAAAAAAGATATTTTGCATCATTTAATTATGAGCCCTTTAGTTGTCTGAGTAATGTTGATGGAGCCCAGAAAAATGTGTCTTGTCTGCCTTAGGCAGCGTAAGATGGGAACATGCTTGAGCTCTGAAGGGAAAAAAGGAACATGGAGAGATTGGAAAAGGGAATTGGCACTTGACAAGTGACCCAAGCAGAAGAAAATTAACAGGTAAAATATGAACACCTCATCTTCAGAGAAGCTTGGCATTATCAGAAAAGGTTTCACCGCACCTTTCCCAAAAAACAACCAAACCAACAAAAGCAAAGAAAAAAAAGCCTCACTCCCTTCTGAGCTAATCAGGTTATTTCGATCACTGCCCTTCCCAGAGCTGTGTACCTGCTGCAACAGGGCGATGTCATTAAGTGTCCCTCCACTGGCAGGAGCAAATCACAGTTATCTATTTCTCTAGTTTCCACCCCTGAATTTCCACTGTTTTTCTTGATGTTGCTCCTCTTTTATCATCTTGGCAGTGACAAAAAGAAAGGCCCCTGCATCTAAGGCCCACCCCAACCCCTTGGTAAGTCAGAAAAACAATGCCTTGTGAAGGCTGTGTGATTTAGGGGGAAGGACTGCTCGGTTTTTACCTATACAGGGGCTGATCCTGTTCCCACTGAAGTCTCTGGGAGTTCAGCTTATGAACAGCAAACTTCTCTCTGCCTTGGCTGTATTCAGATCCTGTAGCTGGTCAGTTCCCCTGCCTGTTCCAAGCCTACAGCTCCAGAAGTGGAAGTTCTCCTGTTGCCTGGTGTACACCCAGACAAGTAAGGGGGTCTGATCCCACCAAATGGTAAGACCTTCAATAAGCATAATCCAGTTCAGGGTGTTGACTAATTTGCAGGCTTAAAACTCTGAGGCAGTTGTTTATTTTTGATGATACCTTGACTTCCACTCTAGGAGGAGTCAGATGAAATGTATAAATAGTGAGTAAGATAGGAGCAAGACTTACTTATGTGGAACAAAATACATCAGCTGAGTTATAGAGCTAGGCACCCACAGATGAGGCAGGCAGGAAAATTTCTGGTTACCAGCTAAAAAGCATGACAGGAAGCTTTTTGCTAATAAGACAGAGAGCACAAGCAGACAAACGGAGTCAGTATTGTTTACTCAAAATCACCATTGCCTAGGACTACATCAAGCTCCTACTCTGAGTGTACCTATAGATGTCATACACAAAATTCATCTCCTGCAGACAGGACAAAGAAATGGAGAATGAATCAAAGGATGCCCCGTTTTCTGCAGCACCAAACTAAGGGTATTAGGTTCAAAGGCTTCTGTTCAATTACCCTGACACGTAACCAGTGAGGCTTCTAGTCTTGGCATTCCTATGCTAGTTTTGCAGAAAAGATGCCTCCCTGTCTTTGACAGAATGGAAAGACAAAAGCAGCTTTGCTCATAGAATGTCTCTTAGAATGGCAAAATCCTATTTCAGGAATATTAAATCATTCTGCATTTCCATCATGAGCCTTAGGATTTCTAAAATCAAAGTTTAGAATTTAGATCACAAATTACCCTCTGAATGGTGATTTGATGAAACACAGGAACCCTATGGAAGGCTGTATTTTTCTTAAAATACTATAGAAGGAATATTTATTTTGAGTACAAAAATATCTCATTTTTAAAAAAACACATGTCTTTGTAGAGATTTTTTCAGAAGTCATGAGGAAGCATCAATGTCTTTAAGGCCCTGTTTAAATCTCAGATCAACACTATACTTGTATTTTGCTTCAGCAAACATGGCACACATCACAAATAATTTCATTCCATTAAGTAAAAACTCTCCTACACTAAAATGAACTTCCTTCGTATCGAGGTGGAGCTTTTCATTGTGCATGCAGATTGTGGTTTAGCTAGGAAAAAATACACTTTTTAAGGATTAAGAAAACTAGAGAGAAACAAACAGCAAGTCATCAATTTCTAGAGCTGACATGTCAAAACAAACCTGTAAAAGACAGTATCAGGACAGAGACTGCTTGGGTAATGCACACCAATAAAGTGAAGTGTGTCCATAAACAAGCCAACAGCCTGTGACATAAGCACGCTGGCAAGCTCTTTAATGCTGAAGACACTGTGCAGAACCAAGACTTATGTGGTGTGTGTTTTCCACTGATTTTGTAAGTGCTTTTGCACAGGAAAACTGTATCTGTAAAGTAAATGGAAAGATTAATCACTGCTTTTCATCTCTCTCCCACAAATCTTTCTATGGATAAAGCTTGAAAAAAAATCAATAACTGAAAAAACTAAAATGTGGCAAGTACATTATAGTCTGAAATAAATGTCAGGCAAATAATTTTTTCAGGTCCTCTTCTGGCATTTTCTGCATATCCACAGAGTTCATAAAACAACTAAATGATGATGTATGCACGGTAACTTCCTTGGCAGTAATTGTTATGCCAAAAAAACTTACTGATTGCAGACACCCATACAATAACAGACGGATTATTTTTATTCATAAGCCAATCAATCAGTGTGAAGCACAGATGGTGAATAGTGAAAACAGAAAGTACAAGCTTCATTTTTCCTTTATTTCTATAGGGAATGTCTAAGCTATACTGCTGTCACTGAGAAGTGGGTCTCTGCTCTGAAATGGAGAACAAAATAACATGGGTTGACCTAGAAACTGTAGAGTTTCTGTGGTAACAGAGGTAAAATCATGCTGCAAGCAGGCAACAAAACATAAATTACTATGGCACATATGGAAGTTGGCTGGAGTATCTGTCTTTAAAATCACAGACAATTCAAGAAATGTCAACATATTAATTCTGAAAATCAGATCAGCAATTAAAAAAAAAAAAAAAAAAAAAAAAGACAATGACCCCAAAATTTGCAGCACTATTTCAGTACTCAAAAGCTACACTTAATCTGTGGGAACTACAGTGAACTTGTACAGACTGAATACCACAGCAATATTCCCAGCACCAGCTCAGTAACTCCACAACTATTCAGTTGTTTTATTTATGAATATTGCAGCTCAAGCTTGCTCAAGTTCCACAAGGACTCCAAGGCAATCTTTAGGGTGAAGAAAAATCACAGGTTTGCCATGTGCACCTATTTTTGGCTCTTCACTCAGTATTCGTATCTGTTTTTTCTTCAGTTCTGTCATAGCAGCTTTTATGTCATCAACCTTATAAAAAAAATACAGTTCACACAAATTAACATATTACACTGTGTTATGGAGATTTTACATTTAGGAGCAATAATATAATTCCTTACTAAAATGTTCTTACTAAAATTTCTGAATTCTAATATAATTTTGAAAATAAATTATAAACCCATGTTAAAATATCTAGTCTTAAAAATAAAAATACTGCAGAAGTTTGCATTGTTTAGTTGAAGATTTTATAAAATACTGTTTAAATAGATTATGTTATATTTAAGAAACTAATAAACTACTATCTCTCATGCACAAAGTCCATTGATTTTTTTTATGCTGGATTCCATAAATAATCTAAACTCTGCATTACTATTATTAGGAAGATCATACTGTTTTCAAACTATCAATAACTAAATAAAAATGCCTCCCTTTCTAACTGATGACAGAACTGAGTCATTAGATGCTGGTGAAAAGGGACAGCAACGGGCAGAAGGTAAAACAAAGTCCCTTTAGGATTTATGTATCCTCCTTCTGTGCAGGTTAAGGCTCACAAGGTTTCCTAAGGAAGAAAGCTTGGAATTATCAAAAATATACCCAGAACAGGACCTGGTCTTCCTACTGAACTTAACTATTATAATAGCTATTAATACAATCTTTCAGTACAGTTTCCTGCAGGAATACATAATTAACAAAAACATGCCTACACTGTGCAGTGTGATCTGAAGTCTGATGTCATGTCATCCAATGAGACCTGAATTTTCCCAAACCATAATGCATTCATTTTTTGAAATAATAAAATCAGTACTCAGTACAGAAAATCCAGTAATCAATAAAAACCCAGAACTAAAATAATAGCATTGTCATTTTTCAAGATTGAAATGTCTGGACATAATTTGGTGAATAAACTCCCATGGTGCCACTGCAGGGAAGAAGGAAACACCTGGCTTTAATTCAGAGGAACAAATATCCCCTAATCCCTACTCATCTGCAGCTCTAAATTCTCAGCTGCCTTCAGTTCCTCCCCACACAGCCCCCAGTGTGCCAAAAGCCCAGGGGCTGCCAGGGTTGGTGTGCCCTGCGTGGCACAGGCACTGTGTGCCAGGGCCCCCACCAAGGGCAGAGGGCAGGGCACACCCTGGGACACTGGCAGGCTTGGACTGCTCTCTTGCTCCAAGTGTCCAGCATGCTTTCCACTGCCAGTATTAAATTTAATTATAATTGGGCAGGGTTAATTTAATTTCTTCTTAAAATATTTATCTTGTATGAAACAAGTCTCCTATCAGACCATCTGTCTAAATTTTTCTCTGTATAAGAATATAGGAAGGAATAAATTAAGAGTATTATGATAATCTTGTTAGGCTTCCTCTCCAATTTGAAAAGATTTTTACAATTCAGCTTTTTACAATAAAATTTTTCATAGAGATATTTTCCCACAAAATATTTTTTTTAAATTCCAAATGAACAATCGATTGACACTGAAGTTCTTTAATAGTTTTTATTAAAGCCATTTTTGCTCAACTTAGAAGACTACCTAGCTTTGAAATTGTAACATTTTCCATTCTGAGGAGAATGGAAAATCGGAGGAGGGAGCTTAATATCTTCAGGATTATAGTAGTGACCAGATTTGTTTTTCAGTCCCACTCAAACAGCAGGTCAACAATGGATTGCTTTTTTCTCTGTGTAAATTAGTCTATAACCTTCCATTTGTTTCTACATGGAGACAAACACGAGGGACTTAGGACAATCTTTTTCTTAATCTTTCAATTTTTAACAATTATTATTATCATTTTTGCATAAAGATTATATTGATGAATTACAAGTCTTCATTTAGGAAAATCTGGTTGCAAGTAGCACTAGTTTACCCAATTCATGAAAACTACCTGTCAGATTATGACTCCTGGTCTGCTTGACCTACTGCACACAGTTATAAATTTTCTTTTTTTAATGGAAGATTCTACATTGTCTGATTTGTGTGATTACCTTGTCCCATTCTTCTCAATTTTCATAAGTAAATTGAGATGTAAATAACTTCCCTGGACAGTCATCTTTTGTTCATCTGCAGCAAGATCATCTCTCATACAAAATGGAGATGTACATAGAACAATTTCAGCTGGTAACAAATATTTAAAGCTTCTTAAGCAGTATTACATAAATGTGAAACCCTCGGGAACGTTGAGCTCTTTCTGCTCAGAAATGCCTACCAGTTCTTTTTCTTGTACCTGTAAGTAAAAACCACTGCTCTTACAGAGGGTTGGAGGTTATTTTCATTCTTATTGCAAATTGCTTCTTTCTTCTACATTCCATTTCTTAACAATTAGGGACAATTCAAACAGAATTAATTTTCCTACTCTCGATCATCTGCAAATAAGCAAACAATGCAAGAAAAATTGCCTATGTGTATGTAATATTTCTCAATTCTCAATGAAAGCACACAACTGCAAACACTGGTCTCTATAGATGTATTCTGAAAACAATTTTTACTCACATCAGTAATCCCATTACTTTTTAATATTACACTTTGCATAATTACAGTTTGAAATAACAGTTTGCAAGACTCAGCTCTGTAAAATATTTAAAACATGTATCATAGGCAGCCGCACGAAATTTTGCATCAAACTTACACTAAAACATGAGTATCCTAAATAAGTACTTTGCTCAGCATCTCCACATCTCTTCCAGACCAATCTCTCCTTGTTGGGCAAGGAAGGACAGAAGGAACTCTGGAGGCTTTGCTGCTATTTGGTGAGCACAACTGGCAAGCTCTTCTGACCTCTGTATATAATTATCAAGTAAATATCAAACAGGAAGAAACTTTCTAAAATTATGCCTTAGCTTAAACCGACAGCTCTCTCTTCTTCCACTGTCTGTCCTTCTGTGTCAGGAGGCTGACACCAATCCAACACTGTTCACAAACCCTTGGGGGTGTCCACCTTCCACAGTGGCTACTTAACCCTTCCTTCCCCAATTTAATCTTTGTAGCACAAAAGAGGAAAAAAACGATCGTGTAGCTCATGAAATTGAACTGTGATTTCCAAAACAGAAAAAAAGGCGTGTTTAAGACTTCTTATGAAATAAAACTCTTCGCAAACATGTATTTGCTCATGACACAGGTCAAACCTATGAAAAAAACCAGCCTACTTTAATACATCTATCTTATTATGTAATATATTGTGTTGAAATACCTCGATGCAGATATGATGCATTCCTCCAGTCTTGTTTTTTTGGAGAAAACTCAATATGGGGCTTTTCTCTCCTAAAGGATGTAGCAGCTCCAGCTTGGTGTTCCCCAGCTCCACAAAAACAGTGTAGACGCCGTGCTCAGGCAGAGCCACAGCCTCGCTCACCTGGGCCCCCAGCACGTCCCTGTACAAGGACTGAGCCTGCCCCAGGTCGGGCACCGCGATGGCCACGTGGTTGAGCCGGCCCAGTTTCCACAGACAGCTCGGAATGTTTTGGGAAAGGGACATGGATGACGACAGAATTCGTCCCGCCGGAGCTGAAATCTGCAATCTGGGAAGAAGCCCTGAAAAGAAAGTAAATAGCACTGATACAAGGCTTTTGAGGAATTATCAATATCTGCTCTTTCCCCTTTAAAGGCCGAGAGAACAGCAACACTAACAGCTCCATGAACAGTTTTTCAGAGACTATGTAAATATTCCAAAGTATAACCAACCAAAAAAAACCCCCAACCCCTCAAAAACCCCAAAGCCAAACCAGACTCAAATTTGGTGTAAATCCTTAGATATGCCTGTTAAAAAGAGGAACACACGACCAAACGTAACAGTCAACAGTACCACGTGCTCAAAAGTGACTTCTGAACTTAGCAGAGCTTCTCACAAAATAGAGAAAAGACAGTAGGATATAAGTATATGCCTCAAAATTATAGCAAAGAAGAAAACCCAGATGAAACTTTGGACAGAACTGATACTGCAAGATCCAAAAGACAAAATACTTGAGCTCTCAGCTGTCAGAATTAACTCCAGAAAAGAATTAAATGTCATATTACATCTGAGGCTTAAGGAATCCTAAAAATCTCCTGAGTTTGAGTCTTTATCTTTCTCCAATTATTAAGTCACTTGCCCTTCTTACTTTGCTCATCCCATACAGCTCTTATACTTTGTTTCACTGATCTATTTCAAGATGCTTAGAAATGTTTCAGTTCTAAGTACTTTGAACAGTATCATATCCAACTGACCAATAATAATTTAGATTATCATGAAAGACCAAAGTCATAACAGTTTGCTTAATTTAACTTGTGCCACTGACTTTGGTGTGACTTACTAAAGAAAAAGAATATGATCTAGGCTCGTCATAAATAAAAAGTTAATTATAAAAAATACTGGATAACCACATGACACAAAGGTTAGGGATGAGAAGCAGAGAAAAGATGGAGAAGTCATGGAGAAACACAGTGCCATGAACAGCAGCTTAGAATCTCTCTCCAGAACTCTTCAAGGACTGCTCTGACAAGGCAACACTGATCTTTGCACCCTACCACATTGCTGGGTTGCTCACAAGTAGTTCGAGGGTTGCCTGTTTTGTTTAAAAGTCATACCGCCCCCCCCCCTATAAAATGAGAATACTTAATTTTCAATTACATTAAAAATTAAACTGTCAGAGTACTAGAATCTGGAGAGGTTGGGGGTGGGGAGAAATTGTGGTCGCTGTCAGTTGTTTCCAGTACCAGAATTAGAATTAGATGCAAGGATATATTCATAAAAGGCACCCTTTAATTTCATGCCAGGATGCTCCAGGCCAAGTCAGAGTTCCCAATGCCTCGAGGCCAAGCCACAGGCACCTCAGCACTTGGAAGTCTTTGAGGCATTCTTAGCTTTCAATTCATAAATGTGCTGCTTTGCTAAGAGATTGTGCCAAGCGTGCACTGGGATTCTCGATGCTTTGCAACACACTGAGGGGAGCCTGGCTTGCCTCTTGGTGCCCTGGAAGGTCACTAGGAGCTGTAAGAAACCACCTAAACTTCACTGGATGCAACTGAGAGCTACCACTCCAGGAGAATTCAACACTCTGCAGCTCTCAGTTCATTTTTCTTCACAAAGACAACTGATGCAGTCCTTGAGTCTAAGCCTTTCTGAGCATTGTGTAGTGATGGAAGAAGAAATGTTTGTGTGTGTTTGACACTTAAAATTACAACAGGCAAAGGACGTGTTATCAAGGACTTAGTATCAGAAAAGTAAGTCTATTCAGAACCTTTTGACAATACTTAATCAACATCCAACATTAAGTATTTCCAGAAGCTTGTCCAATTCTGTAAGTAACTGCCCTGGAATATTTCTTGCCAGACTTTCACAGAGTCCATCCTGTTATCTCTTTCATCACAGTCAGAAGTTCTGGACAATTCTTTTTCACGTTGCCTTTAGACCATCATACTGGTACAGTACAGCAACTACTTTTCAACTTTTTACATGTTCAAAAAATCCCCTAGCAGCTTCTACACAGCAGAAAAATGCTTGTTTTTCAGATGTCTACACTGAAATTCTTTTGTGGATGGGTTGTTGTCTAAATGCAGCTGGATCAGGGATGAACGCAGTAATTCCCTGAGGAAGCAATGCTATGCAATGCTTACAATGTACAAGATAACAAACATGCAGTGTCTAGGTGGCATGATTAGAAGCATGGATGATTTAGAGTCTGAGCAGATCACCAGAGTAAATAATGTGTCAAAAAGTGCAAAAAACCCACAGCACCTGCTGTACAGTCTTTTCTGTCCACCTGAGCTTCTGCTGGAGTAGTTCAGTTTCCTACAGTAATTTCGTAAGACCTGATTCAATTCTTGCTGAAGCAAGAAAGATTCTTCCACTTGGAGAATGGCAGCATTCTCCAAATGAGAGAAATCCTTTGAAAGAGAGGGATCACTTATTGTATAATTTGTTGTTTTCCCAGAGCCTTGTATTGTTTTTTTCTCTCTTCCAAATATGAACAAACCACAGTTCAACAGAAATACTACTGATAGAGGGGCTTTTTTTCAGGCAGTCTTTGCTAATGGGAAAGACTGGGATTTTTCCCATTCTGTTTTACATTTCTTATCTATAGTTCTTGCTGCATTTCACTCAGGGAATATGACTATGACAAGGTTATTAATTTGTATTTTTTCTATTTTTAAGTAAATTGGCAGGCTGTTTGTTTCTCTGCTATTACTGAAGCAATAGCACAAATAATAGAAAATGCTCTTTCTGTTGGGTTCTGCCCAAGAAATGTTTGATTTTTGTGGTGTTTCATGGAAAAAACAGATTGAAAAAGTCAAGTATATTCCTAAGATTTCTGTAAAGTCAAAGATACTTAAATGCCCACTCATATGGGCATTTATTCTATGAAGTCTTGTGAATTTATCCTAGCTCTTGTCACATGCATATAGAGCATTAATTTTAAACCCATAATTGAATTTACTGAGATTAAACAAAAAGCATTTGTGTTTTTCTTGCATTATCTAGATTAGTAACTATATAGATTACTTAAAAGGCTAATCTTCTAATCCAGTAATCAAAAAATGCCCCTGGAGTGAAAGCTTTTCAGCAATCTTCAAACTGAAAACCCATCAATTCCACATTTCAGGAAAGAAACACTTATATTTACGCATATAGCACACAACTAGTCCTATTAACTGTTGTGGCTAAATTCTTCAATCAGAAAAGCATTAATCCACTGACTTACAGAACCATTCAAGTAATTATTAACTTTCTCTAGTGTTAAAAAAATTAGTTTCTGCTCTTCCTTTGAAGCCAGTGGACATGACTGAAGCATCCATTCAAGTGTTTGTCCTGTCTGAAAAACCTTCACATGCTGACCCAAATCACACCTGAAGTTCCATCTCCTGGTATACACAGCATTTGCCTCTATTGTTATTTATTTTTTAATACCTCATTTTTCAAACACTGACAACCAAATTGGATTTTTATTTGCCATATTGTCCTTTAGAGAAGATCCAGCTGCCACTGCTCTCATAGATAATTGCTGCCTTTCCAGTCTCAGTGATGGGACAAGGTGGGGTACCCTCAAATGGTACAAGGAGCACCAAAACAGAAAGCAGGTCTGAAGGTGAGTCCTGATAAATTTGAAAAACCTCTAGCCATTTATACTTCCTAGTCTCAGTGATACAGCAGAATATATGTAACCTTTTCCAGCTTCACTTGCAGAATATTTTTAATTGATCTATTTGGGTTTTATTCTACTCATGATTGACTGACCTACTAGTATTATGCACATTAGAGTTTAAATGTACAGTTATACCAAGTTATACCAAGTGAGGGTTTCATTCTGTGACAGAGCAGACTGTGAATATGAAGCAACAAATCTGAAGCACCCCATAAACTGAGAACCTCATCCTTCAAATGCTGATTCATAGGCTTGGTGCTGCTTATGTGGGGCAGTGTTTGTTGACTTCCATGGCTAAGGAATCAACACAAGCCAAAGCCAACTGATTTCAGTCCATTCTCTGCGGGGAGGTTTCACAACAGTGGGTTGCAGTGAGAACCTTGTCACTGGGCATTGCTCTATTGTCAGCTACTTCTGGTGAAGAGCTGCCAAGGCACGGAGAGGATGCTGCCACCACGGGCAGTGTGGCCTGGACCAAACGGAGAAAGGGCACAGCCCAGCCACCCTTAACCCGCAGCAATTTCAAGGCAGCGGGAGCATCTTGGGCGATCTGCCAGCCAGCTGTGGTTCTGTGTCCCACGGGGCTGCTCTGCTCTGCTCGGTTCTGCTCGGCTCGGCTCGGTTCTGCTCTGCTGTGCTCTGTTCGGCTCTGCTCTGTTCGGCTCTGCTCGGTTCTGCTCTGCTCGGCTCGGCTCTGCTCGGCTCTGCTCTGCTCTGCTCGGCTCGGCTCGGCTCGGCTCGGCTCTGCTCGGCTCGGCTCTGCTCGGTTCTGCTCTGCTCTGCTC
>VWZG01006801.1:11319-32711 GCA_013396735.1 Grallaria varia
TTTTTTTTTTATAGCGACCCTTACAATTTAAAAGTTACTTTCTAAAAATAAATGGCTATTTGAGAATAGAAGCCAAAAATTAGATCATTGGCAGAAGTTGGGTTTTTTCTTCTTCCCACTTTGACAGAATGGCTGAAATGAGTTTTAAAACTAGTAGATTAAATTTTCTTGATGAGCTCTATTTGCTCTGTGATAATAGTGGGAGTGGAAACAAGGAGTATGGTTATGTGGCAGAATACAAAGCTAAGAAAGTATACTCAAGGAGGTAGCTGCATGTAAGAGTGTGGACAGACCACAGATCTGTCACACCTTTCTGTTGGAATCTGAAACTCAGCTATCAGCAGGAAAGGAGCTGCAGCAAACCGTGGGCAGCAGGGGCTGGAAGGAACCCCTAGCTCTGAGAAACAAGGACTGTGCCTGTTAATGTTATCTATGTGTATTAGACCTGTCTCCTCTAGGCTGATACAGTGGACTTTTACAACATGTTGCCAGACATCCAGAAACACTCGTACCCCCAGGTGGTCCCAGTGTGAGGAATGCTTGTCCTATTACAAAATGTGGTAAAGGGATTGCCTAAGCCCAAATTGACACTACTCGTTCCACTTATTAACAAGTCCTGCCTCCTCATTAACATGTCCTGCCCACAAGACCTATATACTGTGGAGCGCATGTTTAATGTTTCAGCTTGTAGCCCCCAGAGCTGGAACCTGTAGTTATTGACAGTCAACACCTGTCCTGAGTTGTATCTGTAGTCAGGTATATTTACTATTTTTTTTAGCTTGTGTACTTCCAGTTAGAGACCAATTCTCTTGCAGTTTTTAGTCATCCATGCAGCAACTGCACCAGAGAACAGACTTTACTTATAGACTTTTGGGAAGTAAAGTCAAAATAAAGAGATTTTTTTTTTTTTTTCCCCTGAGCCTGACAACTCAGATATTGTGCAATAGAGGAACAGGGCCACTACAAATTTAGAGACAGGGAGACTTATTGTACCTCTCTGTAGCATGTTAACTGTCTGGGCAGTCAAGAACCACATAGCTGCTCGCTCACTTCCAATCCCCAGTGGGATGGGGGCAAGAATATAAAGAGCAAGAGGAAAAAACCACATAGTTCAAGGCACACATGGTTCAATAAATAAGGGAAAGAGGGAAACAAAATGTGTAAAGACGATCACTTGTCACCTCACATCAGTGAGCCAATGCCCATCTTGTCTCTGAGCAACAGATACTTTCCCAAAAATGCCCCTCTCCTCACTTTTTATTGCTGAGCATCACACTATATGGTAAGGTCTTTAGTCAGTGTAGATCAGCTCTCTTGGTTATGTCCCTTCCAACTTCTTGCCTGTTTCCAATCTATCCGTGGTGGGGCAGAATTGAAAGAGCAGGAAGCCTTTTAGAAGTAGTCAAAACACTGTCATATTATCAGCAATGGTTTAGTCACAAATCTAAAACATAGCACTATATAGACTGCTGTGAAGAAGACTCCATCCCAGACAGATCTAGCATACATCATTACCTGCCAGTTTAAGATAGCTAAGTTTTAGCTATCATCTTAATGAATTACAGTGACTCCCAGAGTAGTGGATTCCAAAGACTGACATCTTAATGTAGGCAAGGCAAATTAACCCTGATATGTTCACACATAAAAAAAGGACACAAGATTGATGAACTTGGACTTAACAAATTTTAGACTGAAAATTAGCTCACATCAGCTGAGAAGTCAGAGTGGTGAGGGGCATGTTACCAGCTGTCAAGATCTAGTACTTTTCTTGAACAATACCTATGACTTTACAGTTCCAAAGAGCATTCTTTGACATGTGTGCTCACTTGCTTCAGTTCCTATATTACATATGCAAAGCTGGAGTTCAGAACACAGGTCCGTGCCACTGTAGAGGATATGCGGTCTGGTCTAGTGAAAGGTGCCACTGTGCATGGCAGAGGGATTGGAACTAGCTGATCTTTAAGGTCCCTTCCAACATAAACTGTTCTATGATTCCATGATTTTATGATTTGCCTATTTGTATAGTAGATATGCATATATGGGTCTAAGAATTTAGTTACTTAGAAACTGGATTAGGATAATAGAAATCTCTTCCTTTAACCTTATAGTTTTCTTACAAATTCAAGGATTTTTTTCAGGTTTTTTTCAGAGAATTGCCCCCCAATAAGGATCATAAAAAATGAAACTAAATGCTTAGAGAATAGCCACTAGGTTTGCATGTCACTTTTGGAGAGGAATCCTGACCTTTATTGACACAATTTCAATGTGTTCATGACTGCAAAAAACCGCACAAAGTGTATTCAGGGCAGGAGTAAATCCTATTACAATACATAAAAAGATGCAGTAGGTCTGTGAGGAAAATAGGCATTCTGTAGTTGAATTAAATAATATAGTAGGCACTAGTAACTTCCATAATTATAGCTAGTTCATGTTATGACAGGGCTTTTGGTTTGCTTTATATATGTGTATGTGCATGATCTATGTTCTTTGATCCTACTTAGTTAAGTCTGAGCCTTAGCCTTGGTGACTATTCTTCCATATGGAATTTTCATGCATACTGTCTATGTGAGTCTTGAGTTCCTCAGCAGGCTGTGTCAGGTTTGAGTATTCAGATACTGCTTAGTTGTTCCAGGAAGACACTTCCTTTCAGTATGGTATCTTAAGCTCTCAGACCAGTACTTCTAGAGTTCGAAGGGTTCATACTGCAAGAAATATAGATGAAAAATTGTTGATAAGGACTTGCAGCTTCTTGCGGTCAAGGAGGATATATTATTTAGCTCCTACATCTTGTGTGGAAATGATGGCTCCACATGGGCATTCTGAGAAGTGGAGATGACTTGTGAATGATGGAAAGGAGACCTTTTCTTTCCACTGAAATAGCAGATGCAGGTCCTTATTTCTCCTGCTATTTTTAAACACTGAAATTCCAAATAAATGAGTACAGAACCATGAAAATTCACCTTTAGAAGCCTAATCTGGAAATTGTAAGCAGAATTTTCACAGTTGAAATGAACAGCCTTTTTATGGAGAACACTCTTCAAAGTAATCTTGATGGAGTACTAGTAAAACTTGACTGAAAGATTGTGAGAAACCTTTATACTGTTTCGTATGGGCATCTCTATAGTGCTCAAAATTGTCCTGAACAGAGGAAATGTATTGCTAAGAAAAAAGTAATAGATTGAAGAAGAGTCTACATGGACATTTTATGGTCATACCAAACTTTTCAAATCCTGTAATTCAGTTCCTTCTGTGATGTATACAGGTAAAGAAACCACCACAGCTTACCATACAACACAGAATTCAGTAAAACACAGTACACAATATTAGAACATTCTTTTTTAAGGGCATAATACAAGATTTGCATGCTTGATAGCATTAAAATTTGTCTGCATCTATGTATTGATAAGGAAAACTCATTGAGAGAGAGTTCTGTGCAATATATGCATAGTTAGAGGAGTGTGGTCTCATTTCTGATCTATAGAGATGCCGTACTTTGTGATGGGGTAAAGAGGAATGACATAGAAGCTTAAGGCCTCTTTAGAAGTAAGTAAGCCTGACAGTTTCAGATTTTATTCATGCAGCTTCACAAAATTTAAAATTGTCAGAGAAATTGATAAAGGTGGATATTTGAAATACAAAATACAAACTCTCTGTCAGTTCAACACTGTCCATGAAGATGCACTTGCAGGATCTCAGTCTTTATAATAATCTAATTAATGATTCATAAAATTGTGGAGGAAAAACAATCATTAGACTTATTTTTATAAACCTGGTAAATATGCAGTTTGTGGAGTGACAAATATTGATAAATATTCTCAGTGGTTTCTAATTCTGTATGGTTAGGTTAGGAAATGCTGTCCTATTTTTAACAGTTGATTTCTGGAAACATTTCTGTGATCAGTTTTTACTCTTGTGGATCTCAATTGAAAAGCAAAGAATTATGTCATTTTCGCTTCTGATATGAGTGTCTATATACAAATATTCCCATCTCAAATAGCCAACCATAAATGTAGTGTAAACACTTGTAAAATATTCAGTAAGAATTAGATATAATATGATTTAAAATTCATTAATTCTAAAATGATAAAGAATATAATGATTTTTCTGGTCACAGATAGCTGAGAACCTTTGAGCCTTACCAGCAAAATGTCTGCAAGTCTAGATAGAGTGGCAAGGTTCATTAAAAATAACAAATTGCAATCATATAAGCGATGTGTTGAAATGAATGCAAATCAAATCGTTGCTGTTCCTCAGGAATATTTTATCTTTTTTTTATTATTTTGCTATATTACATACTTTATCTTTAGAAAATTAAATACTGAGGAACTCATTCCAGTAAGATAAGACATGTGTATAGCCTATATATAAACATTTGTGTCTATGTATCTGTATGTAAATGTAGGACAAGATCTTGATAGCCTTCATCACATGGAATAGAGCATTACAGTGCACTTCAAAAGCAAATGAGGCCATCTAGAGAGCTGTCAGTAGAAAAGAAGTTACTGGAATCTGACTGGTTGGAGGCTGTAGTAAACAATCTGTAAAGTAATCTAAGACACAATAAGAACAAAACAGAAATGGGATGTTCTAGAGGGTAAATACACCGGAGCACCAGATCTATTGTTGCTCACCAAAAAAGTTTTGTGGCTCCATGACAGTGGGATGAACAAGCAAGTAGCATTTGCAGCTTATAAAAACATCCTTTGCGGTGCAAGAGGGATAAGGGAAATCTTCCTCACATGGAATAAATATTTATATGTATCCCTATTGTATCTCCCAGTTACTTGTTTATGAGCACAAAGAAAATAATACCTTCAGCGTGATACATGCCTTTAAGAATGTCCTTCCCCAAACCAGACCTTTTATTATCAAAGAATTGTTTCATGCAAATACAATACAATCTCATTTGGACAGATACCAACACACTGTGCCAACATCTGTAAAACAGACAATTACAATCAACCCAGTCTTCTTCCTACAGAACAACATGGACAGTTTTAAAAAGCACCGATGGCATTCATTGTGCAAGCATAAGCACTAATATTCTACAATTCGGGTTTGTTTTTGTGGTTTTTTTTTTTTCAGAAATAAAGTATGTACAACTGTACATACTCACCCCTAAACCAGTCACATTGAGTGGATTGAGAGCTGCCCTGTCTCATTTATGTATTTGAATAATTCTGAACTTCAACGTGATTGACATATTTTCCAGAGGACAAGGTTTCCCTTGTGGTGTGTTTTGTGGAGTGTATTTGGACTGGAATGCTTTCAGGTTTTCAGAATGCAAGTGTTTTCAGATACAAATTAAATGCAATATCTGCCCAGGAGAACAAACTGCAAAAGCTGTAGTGGATGTTTACTGTTTTCCAAAATCAGTCATTAACAGTCCTTAAGCAATCTAGAATATTTAGCTTAATTTTGCTTTCTGAGCTTCACTTAGATAAGGGGGAAAGGAGGTGAGAGAAATTGCAGGAGGAGGAGGAGCTGATCTGTCTCAAGGTGGAGCTGTATCTTGTATTAAAATGACATTGGCAGATTAAAGCTCTCTGGTGGGGAAGGGCTTAAAGGCTGAGTCAAAAGCCAAGAAGTCTCTTTATTTACGCCTACCTCCCAGCCCCCGGCAATCTGACTAATAACAAACTGAGCTAACAAGAAAGACTAGAAAGAACAGAGAGAACACAGGAGCAGCTTGCATCTAAAAATCTGACAAACCAAGTGATCAAGTCAAGCTCTGTTGAGCATCTTGTTTGTTTACTGCATCCAAATGATTGCAAACAGTTAACTATATGCAGAAAAGTCAGCCTAGCTGTGAAGTATGCTGTGAATTTTAATTGAGGAAAAAGAACAACTGCTTACAGGAGGGTCTGATGTGCACGGCTGCCTGGAAGATTTGTTCAATCGAGTGCTTTGTACTTTGTCTTCTGAACAAGGATTTTAACTTCATGGAGCTGGAGTATTACTAGAGCTTGCAGCAAAGTCAAACTTGGAAGTAAGTGTGCATTTTTCACCGGGAAAATCTACACTGCACTGAAGCAGCTGCTCCAACCGTGCATTGCTGAGTGTTTCAGGGAGTGTAACTGCTGTACAGGTAAGAAAAATTGTAGTTAGTTAATTAGCTCAGCGCATGAGAATTTCATTTCTCAGTACAAGTTGAATTTATTTTTTTTGTGTGACTTTGATAACTTTTCTATTAAACGATGGCAATCTGTACTGTTTTTTACAGTTTTCCAGGCACATTTATTCTGACTGTTAACTGTGTGTATTAAAGGAAAGCTGTTTTCGACTTGCTTGAAGGGGAGAGGAATGGGTGTTTGTTTTTGTTTCCTGAAGTGCAAGAGTGGTCTTAAATGCATCATCTGACTGTGATTCCCTTCAGACTTTAAAATGCAATACCAAAGGATTTTAGAAATTACCAATTCTTAGCTTGAGGCTTTGAAAAATCTTCAACATGCATTTTTTAAATAGCTGAATTAAAATTACCAAACAAATAAAACCCCAAGTATAATGTAATAAGCTCTTTCAATGTTTAAAAACACATCAATTATTACTTATCAAGCATGTGATGTCTTTGCTGTAAGGTGACTACTTCTGAAAGTATTAAACTTTGCCTCATAGAAAAGACTGTGACATTTTTTTAGTCCTACAGAGCTTAGTTACAGCATGCAATCAGCAGTGACTTACATGAAAACAGATAAAATGAAAAAAAACAAACTTCTGTTACCTGGTAGAATTTACTGAAAAACCTCACCACCTGAAACAGAAAAAGGTCATCTTTGGCAAGAATTTTAAATTAAATATTATTTCACTGTGAATTCTTTCAGTAAAATGCTAATCATCTGTACAATAGTAACCCACTAAGAACTTCATTACATATTTCTGAGTGCTTAGAAAACAAAAAAGTAACAAAAAAAAAAAAATTGGAAAAAGGGAAAAAGAATAAAACCCTCCTATTAATTTTTTACTGTGTATATATATGTGTGTGCAAGAGAGTTCTGGCATTGCTGCTCACAGAAGTATGACGATGATTAAAATGTGAATGTTTTCCAATTGGTTACAAATGTTGTTACTTTCTTCTCTAAGAGGAGGGGTTTAATTTTTATAACGTAATTTCTCAATATGCACTAGAATGCAACATGCCTTTCAGATTTTTATTTTTTTTTTTCTTTTGGTTTAATTTTGCTCAGGGACTTTATAAGCACAGTTTGAATTTGATTCAGATCGACGCTGGGATTTCTGATGACAGAAAGTGTACAGAAATAAGGTTAAATCAGTCGTACGGTAGGTTTGAAGCTGGCATCTGTTTCAAGAGCCTGTAATTTTTACCTTGGGACACTGGAAAGGATAGTGATACATGTAAAGGAAAGATAGATCTCTATCATGATATGATCCTAGAATTATTCTGCATTCTTCAAAATAACATCCTGACATGTGGTGTCTTATCCAATACTTCTTGGGAAAACAGACTAAAAAGCCCACTAAACATAAGCAACTGGATTTCAGGAAGAGTTATACGAGACAACAATATTATTTGTTCTACTGAAACAAAGATAAAAGCTCGTATTTTTAAGTACACTTTTTGTCATGCTGAGAATTGCACTTAAACCTTCTAAACTCATACTTCTACTCCCACTTATCTGGAGCTACTAATGGAGAAAAACAATTCAGTGTGCACACAGTTGCTGTTGTTCCTTTTATGCGTGTGTGTATTACTTATGCCACAGCATTTAAGTGCTTGCATGTGTAGATCTTTGCATTTTGTTCTAAGGAATGCCTTGAGAAATGTTGTTTCTGTAACCAAGGTACACAAATCATATGACCACACTATAAGAATGTTCATGCATGTAACTGAATTGATCCTCATAAAAGGTCCTGCTCTTTCAGAAATTAACACAGCTGGTTTTGTACTGATACTCTGTATTCAGTGTTTCAATAGCTTATTTGGAAAGATCAGGTTACCTTTATTAGACGAATTACTTAAGAATCCTACTTAGATTCCTTAAAAATCCTCAAGTAAATATCAGACTCCATAAAAGTTACTGCTTTATAAATCATCCATTCTATTTTAAGATTTTTTTTTGTTGTTTGTTTTTTTTAAGTTTTAGAATATGTGGAAATATTTAATTAAATATTAGAAACAGTGATTTCCCTCTACCTCATGCATCAAGAGTAACTATTGTTCTTGCTAATTAGAAGCCTTGAACAAAAAAACCCAGAGAATCTTCAAAAGGAGTATAGCTCAACTTAATTCAAACTAATGATAAATGATTGTTTTAAAGACCTAAATTTTACTTGTCACTCCATAACAGTATTGTAAAGATGCATTTAACAGGTATTGCAGAGTTCAAGATCAGCTTGAAAGGTGATTATTATGTTACATAACATATGGGTGATGCTGGTATAATTTTTAATTTGTAAAGCACAGTCAGTTCCATATAAATTTCAGAACTTTTGTGGTAATTGATGATCATAATAATTGGAAGGAGTCTAATATTAATCTCAAAACAACTTTGCCCCTGCTTCTTTTTTTCTCCTGACATGTCTGCTTTGTCAGTTCTCTCTTCTTTTTCACTTTGGTTGTGTATACAAATTTAATTGTGTATATTATATGCACACATGTTACATGACTATGTGTTGTGGTCCCGCTTTCACTAAATATTTACAAACTACAGCACATGCATTAAAATTTAAGTAAAGAAATATAATTATTTTGCGTATTCTTTTTCAGTTTGTGGGTACAAGGATTGCAGAGAAAATAGCTTTCGATTTCCATAGATAACACAGAACCAAAGAGAAGTTGCCTGTATCCTGACTGAGTGGGCTTGCATTCACAACACATTGTTGAACCAAACCAAATCTTATTTCTTCTCATCAGCAGTTGGATAACATCAAACTAAGCTTAGCAATGGACTGTTAAAAAATTTGCAGTGCTATTTGGGGGCACAAAGCAATGATCTAAAATATTATATTCATTTTTATAGAAGTTGCTCAGGACAGTAACGTTTTACTGCTGACCACCGGAAGTCTATACAGTATATGAATAAAGGCAACACACTCCTGATTATCTCTTATTTTGGGCATCAGCATGAAAATACTGGTGTTTTCCCCTTATGACACTGTTTATTGATTCAGTACATTAACTTAATTATATATTCTCTAATTAGGACATAATTGAAATTTTTTTGCATGAAATAATATTGTTTAAAAAGTGAGATGGTTCAATGACAAGAATTAGGAATGTTTTTCCCTCCCTCTTTCCTCCGGAAAAAAACCCCAACCAAACAGCCCAAACCTCATGAAATTGTGAATCTATTACTTTTTCATTTTTTTCTTTCTTTCTTCTTTTTTTTTAACAGAATCTGCTGGACAAGATGAAGCTTTGGATTTTTATTCTATATTCAGTTGTGGTTGCATCTGATCCTTTGCAGTCACAGCCCTCTTTTTCTTCAGTCAGAGGATCTTGTCAGAGTCTGTGTTCCTGTGAAGAAAAGGATGATACCATGATTATAAACTGTGATGAAAGAGGCATCAAGATGGTATCAGAAATAAATGTGCCACCATCACGGCCTTTCCATCTTAATCTGTTAAACAATGGTCTGAGTGTGTTACATGTGAATGATTTTGCTGGCCTTGTTAATGCTATCTCTCTTCATCTTGGTTTTAACAATATCGCAGATATTGAGCCTGGGGCTTTCAATGGTCTCAGCCTTCTTAAACAACTTCATATCAATCACAATTCTTTAGAAACACTTAAAGAAGATACGTTTAATGGATTGGAAAATTTGGAGTTTCTTCAAGCAGACAACAATTTCATCACAGTGATTGAAGCAAGTGCCTTTAGCAAGCTCAACAGGCTTAAAGTGCTGATTTTGAATGATAATGCCATTGAGTATCTTCCTCCAAACATATTTCGTTTTGTGCCATTGACCCATTTAGATCTGCGTGGAAACCAGTTACAGACATTGCCCTATGTTGGCTTTTTGGAACACATTGGTAGAATACTAGATCTTCAGTTGGAAGACAATAAATGGGCCTGCAACTGTGATTTGTTGCAGCTGAAGATATGGCTAGAAAACATGCCTCCTCAGTCTATAATAGGTGATGTTGTATGCAATAGTCCTTCAGTTATCAAAGGCAGCATCTTAAGCCGATTGAAAAAAGAATCACTTTGTCCCACTCATCCTGTCAATGAACTTGAAGATCCTTCAGGGTCACTGCCCTTGGTTGTAACCACCTCTATCAGTGACAGTCACCTATCAACTAAGGTGATTCCTCTTCTGAAAGCTTCTACTAAAGAGCCAAGTTTACTGCTTCATACTTCAAAGCCTACTACGTTTCCAGGAATCTCCTGTCCTGTTCCTTGTCACTGCACCAGCCATATGCTCTCAGGAGTTCTTATGCACTGCCAGGAGCGAAATATTGAAAGCTTGTCTGATTTAGGACCCCCTCCTCCAAATCCTAAAAAGCTTATTCTAGCTGGAAATATTATTCAGTCGTTACTAAAATCAGATCTGGTGGACTATGCCAGCCTGGAAATGCTTCACCTGGGGAACAATCGCATTGAAATCCTTGAGGAAGGTTCCTTTATAAATCTGACTAGACTACAGAAATTGTATCTTAATGGCAATCATCTTACAAAGCTAAGTCAGAATCTCTTCCTTGGCCTTCAGCACCTTGAGTACTTGTATCTTGAATATAATGCCATCCAAGAAGTTTTGCCAGGAACATTTAATGCAATGCCAAAACTTAAAGTGCTCTACTTAAACAACAACCTTCTGCAGGCTTTGCCACCCCATATCTTTTCAGGTGTTCCCCTCACCAGATTAAATCTGAAAATGAACCAATTTGCTCATTTACCTGTGAGCAATGTCTTGGATGAATTGGATATGCTGGTACAAATTGAACTTGAAGACAACCCTTGGGACTGTACCTGTGATTCAGTTGGGCTGCAAAAATGGATACAAAAACTGAGTAAGAATACCATGATGGGTGATATTTTTTGTAAATCTCCAGAGCACCTAGCAAAAAAGGAATTAAAATCCCTGAACAGTGAAGTCTTGTGTCCAGGTTTAATAAACAGCCCTGCCCTACCAACTCATGCCAGTTTTGTAGTTGTGACAACTTCTTCTCCTACTGCCAACACTGCTGACACCATCCTGCGGTCCCTTACGGATGCTGTCCCACTTTCGGTTCTAATATTAGGACTGCTCATTGTGTTTATAACTATTGTATTTTGTGCAGCAGGAATAGTTGTTCTCGTCCTGCACCGGCGACGGAGATGCAAAAAGAAACAGGCGGATGAACAAATGAGGGATAGCAGCCCAGTTCACCTCCAGTACAGCATGTATGGACATAAGACAACTCACCACACAACGGAGCGCCCAGCTGCAACCCTCTATGAGCAACGTATGGTTACCCCCATTGTTCAGGTCTACCGCAGCCCATCCTTCAGCCCCAAGCATACTGAGCAACAGCATGAGGAGGGAAGTGAGAAGGAAGCTAATGAGTCCAAATACCTTCGTCGAAGTCTCCTGGAAAGAGAGAACAGTTCACCGCTTACAGGTCCAAATGTTAAATATAAGGCTACAGATCAATCTGCTGAATTTCTGTCTTTTCAGGATGCTAGCTGCTTGTATAGAAACATTCTTGAAAAAGAGAGAGAACTGCAGCAACTCGGGATCACAGAGTACCTAAGAAAAAATATTGTCCAGCTCCAGCCTGACATGGAAGTTCGTTATCCTGGAGCACATGAAGAGCTGAAGCTAATGGAGACACTCATGTACTCCAGACCCAGAAAGGTTTTTCTAGAACAAACTAAAAATGAGTATTTTGAACTTAAAGCTAATTTACATGCTGAGCCTGACTACCTGGAAGTCCTGGAGCAGCAAACATGAAGTGATAATATGTTGGGCTGGGGCTGAATTTCTGTAATTCTCTTTTAAGTTGAAACCATTGTAAATAAAAGTGCCTTATAATAACATGTCAACAGTCAGAACTTAAGCACAGCAGTAATCCTAGCAAAGAAAAACTCAGGGATCACTGTGGGAAGCCATGGGGTTGTGTGCAGGCAATATATCTCGCCCCAATGAACATGAATTAAGTGTGACTGAATTGTGGGAGGAATATTGTTTATTGCATTATTCCTCATCATTTTAATAAGGTGTGTATGTCATTGCATTCTGTACCTAACTTATGTGAAAAATATTTGTTACCTTCCCTCTTTCTTTTTATCCCTCCATCTAATTAGATTCCTTAAAAACCCAAAAACCAAAATAATCCAACACCTGTGTTTGTATTTATAAGACTAGAGTGTGTTTGTTAGGTTAGTACACGCACTGCATACCTGATCACTGTCTACAACTACACCGAAATTACCCTTATAATAAATATGAAAGGAATTGAATTTTTTCATACTAAATGTCAATTAAAAAGAAAAAAAAGATAAAATATTTTTGTGTATGCACCCAGAGCCTGCAAATATTTAAATATTTTACACAAAACTTCATCATGTGCATTCTATATCACTGTGTGGAAGGAGTAATACATAACAATGTTTACCCAACATCTTCAACGAAGAAAAAACAAGCCTTTTGCTACTTTCCCTATCTGAGAGCTTTACCTAAGTTTGGACAATCTTTTCTTGAGCTGCTGCTATAAAATACTGTGTATCACTGGTGTTTCAACTCATAATCCTGGGCAATTTGAAAAGCTACTGAGAAACAGCTGTAAATATTTTATTGTGCTTAGTAAGTTTGATTTTTTTTTATATATATACGTATGTATATAAATAAGTTCTGTTCTGGCTTTAAATATTCTTGGAGAAAATGAGTTTGCTGTGGCTAGAAACTTCCAAGTGCAAATACAGGTCCTTTCCCACCTTATCCAAAAGCAACACTCAGACAGGACAATTGCAACAATACACACACAAGGAAGAATTTAGCTATTTGTACTAAAATATATTTTCTGAAATTAGAAAAAAATAAAGTGTTGTGGAAAATAATAAGTTTTTAAAAAAAGGTGGAACACTGCAGGTTTATTTTTACAATGAATTCTTGCTAGATTTATATTTACTATTTATTCAGTATAATTTTGAATTTTATTTTTTTTCCAATTCACAAGAAAAGAAAAAGCTTATTCCTGGATGCTTTTCAAGCTAATCAAGCAGCTGCTCCCTAACAATTAAAAAGAAATAAAGATTTTTTTTGAATGTCTTTTTCTTAAAGGTCACTTTTTATAGATGGCAGCAACTTCTGCATGCACAAGTTTAGAACTGTTTGGGAATTAAACACAATGCTTCTCACTCATGCCATGTGGACAGAAGCATCTTATCCTGAGTGCAGTAAGGCCATTCAATCTCTGTGCATGACTGACACAGTGCCAAAACAAGGTTTCTTGTCTAAGTAAATCTTTTGTAAACTGGCTATGCATGTTTATTTTTTTTTTAATTCCTATTTGTAAAGTGAAAGATCAGCTTAATTACTACTTGTCTAGATATGTATGCCAAACTTAGCATTGAAGTCTTGATAAATGCAAAGTAAAAAGATACATTCTTTAATTTAGATTACTGTTCATGTCCCTTACCTATTTGCATATACAAATGTGAGTTCTTCATATTGTTTCTATATACGTTTCTGACAGAAAAATTTCCTATACTGTATATGAAAGTCAGATTCTCAGTTCTTTCAAATTTGCATTGAGATAAACAACTTTTATGGTGCTATACTAATTTCTTTATCTTGAGGATCTGACCAGATGTTGTATCTGTTAACAAATCAACTTCCTTATTAATATTTTTGAGGGGTCATCAACTTGTTATGGAAGTCAAACTTGTTGGCTTACAAAAATCAAAATTTCAGTTATTAGAGAATAAATATTATTTCCTCTTTCTATATATGAGAATAAGTTATTCAGGAAGCCTGTCTCTTTTGGAGGATTAAGAAGAGTAAATGTGGTGGCAACATATTTGTTTCATTGTTATTTTTATTCTGGACAAGTAAAGACAATGCTAAGTATTACTTGTACAGGTAAGGGTGAGACAAAAGGGAAAATGCAGCTACAATAACTTTGCATTAACTTAGTTGTCTAGTGTTATTTTAGATGTACTTGCATTTTCAAGACACGAACGGGCTTCATGGGCATGCCATTGAACCTATGGAAACCTGTGGCTGGATCTGGAGGAGCAACTGGAGCCCAGGTGGGATGGCTTAGAGCATCAAAATGACACTAGATGTCTGTATTTAAATAATTTATTTTCACACAGGAAAAAATGCCAAGTAAATTTATTATTTGGAATAATTAAGATGGAAAGCAAAAAATTAGTTTAGTCAGTAGAAGCAACATTAGAAAACCTTGAATACTGCATCAGACACATTGCATTGTTCTTTTTCAAATTCTCACAGGTCTCAAATTAGTGTAGAGGAAAATAATCAGAATAAAAATATAAATGGTACTTGATAACAGAGTTTATTAATTCAGTGTCTTTCATTTCAGTAGTTATTTCAAAATAAAACTGGGTGTAAAAATAACACCCTGCAATTGGCAAGATACAGGGAAATGATGATTCAAGCCCTCAGGCTTAGATTTAAGAGAAATAGCTTCAGACTAAAGACAATTGCCACATGCACAGATGTCACTTTGCTTAGCTGCTAACACTTACTTGGCAGAATGTTGAGGACAACTGTGTGACAAAACATTCTTCTTCATTGCAGTCTCAAAGCATCAGAAAGAAGAGTGAGCTAAATTAATGTCAAAGCAAGTCAGTTACACAGCTGTATCAGAGCATCGCTCAGCAGGATTAAGGAGACCTTTACCACTTAGCTTTCCTTCAGCAGGGATTTTCATGCCTTTCATCGTATAAGGGCAACTGTGCTCTGTGGCAGTCTGTAACACTGTAAGTGGTTTGGCAGTATCCAGGAATCAATAGAATGTGGCTCACTGTCCAATTTCCTATCATCAGTCCCTACTGGACTGCCATGTAATGAGCGTTTGTATAATGAGGAGAGAAGGGTCTACCTATAGTCTTATATTCAGACAGTGATTTTTCCAGCTATGAGGAAACTTTCATATTTCCATAACAAAAGGGGAAAAAAATTTCACCTGATTATTCTTCAGCTGCAGAAAATCAGTATCTGCTGATAAAAATAAAATAATGACATAAGAAAGGCTTCATATAAGCAAGAAGGATTTTATATCTCTTTCTAAAAGTTCCTTGGAACATTTTCATTATAACAATTGGAAATGTGTCCTTAATATTACAGATGTCTGCAGAAAGTTGGGAAGAGTATTCAGAAATTTCCTTGTTAAAATCATGTTCTCATATTTTATTTTATTTTTTTTTCCAGTGACAGGCACAGTTAAGTGGTTTGATACGTTTTACTTAGCTAGAATAATGGCAGTTGGAAGGCAAAGCATGTTTGACAGTCTACAACAAACGGGAACCATTTTTCTCCTGTCAACATGATAGTTTAATTAAGTGTGAGAACAGTGCTTCATCAAGCACACTGGTGTAAGTGGGAGCTATGTTATTGTTGCTAGGGCACCTTGAGGTAACCAACACTAGCATTTTACAACTTGCATTTGAGTGAAGAAAATATATCAAATAACACTATAGACCTGTTGCCTAAATAAACGTATTTTAAAAAATTATTGCACTTTCTTATTTTAAACCATTCTTATCTCTACAACTTCATAAAAGACAAATGTTTTTCTCTTTCTTTTTCCTCCTGCTACAGGTAATTTTCACACAGACTCTTAGCACTGATACTCGATTATAATGCATGCAAGCGATGCCTCTCCAAGCTTCTGAACAGAAATAAAACCCAACCTCACACCCCAAAACCCCTATCAGACAAAATTTCTAAATTCACACATAAATTAGAGTATTTGCCTATTCAGAAATGGCCTGATATTTTAACAAATGCTTCTCCACTAGAATGACAGATCAACCTTTATGTAATCATATTCCAACTGAAAAGTATTTCATACTTATAGTCATTGATGTGTCAAACCTACCAGATTCAAATCCAAAACCTTTTAACATGCAGTCATTTTTTTCTCTAATTGGAATCTGAGGATGAGGTTTTGATCTCTCTTTGTACAACCAAAATGTTTCCTGTATGACCCCAAACAGAAGATGTTTGCAATGTTCCACTTAGTTACCTACAGAGAGATTACTAATTGTATAGTATGCTAAACTGAAAAAGTAAGTTTGACCACGATGAGAAAACATCTTAAAACAGTCCATTTCTGATGTGTTAATAAAAAAGGGTATTCACCACAAATAAGACATTATTTCACAGAATAAAGTAAGGGGTCAATGGAGACAATTTCAAAGTCATCACCAGAAGGGATTCTGGATTATCATTCTGAGGATTCCATTGTCTACAGCAATATACTTTATCAGCTGCACCAAAACAATCTGCAAGCTTCATGTAGATGTACTGAAATCATCACAAGATAAAAAACCCCAATCAAACACTTAATTCAGAAGATTAGCAGAGAAACTATCTTAAGACTGGCACATTTGTCTTCTCTTATGGTCCCTAACACAGAACACCTGCATTTCCCTTAATGAATTTCAGGCTCAGTCATAAAGAGCCCTCTGGCATTACAATCTACTGTTGCAATTGAAGTCTGCTCCTTGGAGAGATTTTGCAATGTACACATTGCCTTCAGCAGTCAGTTCCTGTGGGACCTGATGATTGGTGCACCTTATGGGATTGGAGACAGGGAAGATGATCTTGTATTATAAGTCAAAAGATTGTCTCAATTTTTTTTGATTTTCTGATGCTTATGATATTCTCGATGTTGTTTGAGGAGCGGGTATCAAATGCTGCTGTTCATGGAAACACAAGTAACTGTAGCTGGAATCAATATGGGGAAGATAATCGCCATACTGAAAAGATAAAGCATGGTGTTTTCTTTCCTGCACATCTCCTAACAGTCAGCTTTGGCTTTTTGACACAACAGAACAAATTCTAGAGAGCCACAGTCTAATGGAAAGCAGCTAACCTCAAGGAAGAAAGTAAAAGGCCAGATGCTGTTCAACTCTATGAAAGCAAGATGTGATGAAGAATTTTTTATGCTATTTATTCAGCTTCACCAAGATGGAGCGCAAGTACATGTGCACAGCACATTTCATAAAACATTTACCAAAGTTTCATGTTCAAAGACGTTAACTTCAAAACACTCACAGTATGTTTTTTCTATTACTACTGGAAGGACTACTTCTACTCAAATTATTAATTTTAGTTTGTGCTTTAGTTTATGTTTTCTACAATGGTAGAAAAGAAGAAATAATATGGTTTCATATTTCAAGGAGAAATATTATTTATTGTAACTTAGGCTGTTTGTTTTTGTAGAATTATTCATTCAGATTATTTCTTTTTCAGATAATTTTTTTGCAAGTTAAGAATTTTAAAAATTCTTCCAGTTTTGGATTATTTACCGAATACACTACAGAAGAGTAAATAATAAATTTTTCAAATAGAAAGGGGTCTGAAACTTTTTATATATGAAGAAATCGTATAGAATGTTAGCATAAACTTGCACTTTAAAATGAAGTATGAAATTTATTTTGTCAGCTCATTAAAATTATTTATTATTTATTATTTTTAGTTTCAAATTAAGAGACATCTCAACATTTTTGCATTTTCAAAACCCTAAGGCAACATAACCCTTCCATAAAGATATGTCAACAAAAATAATAGTTTCAAATATAATCTGTTGCTTCCTCTCTATTTTTTTGCTTCTGAAACTGTGTAGTGTGCTGTTAAAAAAAAAAAAAANTCTTTGTCATATATCCTTTTTGGGGTGTAAAATATCATGAGTTCCCATCCCTGTTGCACTGTATGTTCACACAGTTCATTATGAGATGTGAAACAGAAGGGTTTGGTCTAATTAGCAGTCTATGCAATCATGTTCTTTTGTAAGCGGAAGGCTGTTGCCACTGCAGTCATGAAAAGGTCTTGTGTGCCCAATATCCTTTGAATATATCTGCTAGATCAGATCCCAGAGGTCTCTGTAATTTTTATGAAACTTCATTAGACACAAGATTCCAGGCTGGCAGTTGTGGGCCAGTTTATAGGAATCCAGACACCCTGGATTTTTGGGTACTTGGGAGGCAGTGAAAAAACCTCTGTTGTGTTTTACAAAGGAAGGGTTCTTGAACAATGGTTAAAGACAGGCAGGTTGTTTTTTTTTTCGTTTGATCCAAAGTGTTCAATGTTCCACAGCATTGTATCAGATGACTAAAGGCTGAATGCAAAACATTACTAAATCAGAAATGTAGCATTTAGATGCCACTATTCTCAAAAGGCAAGTGTTTCCATGAGATAATAATGAAATGAAGATTAAGATTTGGTGATTTTAACTGCCTCGTGTTACATAAGTGTCTGTAAGTAAGTCTCTAAGTTTCTGGAGAGATGGGGGGGAGGTGGTATTTCTGTCTATTGACCACTCGCATTCAGATTTCCTGAAGGGAAATGCTGCACTAGGGGTAGCTATCTTCATGCTGCCATACATTATATTATGAAGGCTGAATCATGTTCTATAGTAATTATTTATTATAGGCTCTAAGCACTGAAATGTCATCTGAAGTTGGACTTTTGCAGTCTGAGATTCCATGATTATTTTTATTCACTAAAAAAGACTACAGAATATACAGAAGTTTTATTATTTTCCTATATAAAAGCAATCTTGAAAAGAAAATAGTGCCCCTGAATTTTTGACTTTTGTCCTGGTCCAAGGGCTATTAAAGCTAAGGAATTATATCTTTTGTATATAGGGTTATGCAGCAGCATCTTAGAGGTCTATAGTTTTGTCTGCACAGATATATAAAGAAAAAAAGTACTTGTAAAAGTTTTGGGGTGTAGCAACAAGTCGTTTTTGCAGGCAGCATGAGCTGGAAGTAGTCATAACCAGAGAATTTTCTTAGCTATAAAACCTGACCATATGTTAACAAAAATATTTCACAAAAATTATTCTGCAGATTCCCATGACACAGTCTCCTGAAAAAGTGTCATTTTTTTCTAACAGCTAAGTATGTTAAGAAGACCACAATGTAGGTCATAAGGGTAAATATGAATAGTAAACACCTAAAAGACAGTTGGATAAAAAGAAATTTTCACTAGGAGGTGGTAGTGAAGCACTGAAATATGGTACCTAAAGTGTCCATCGAAACTCGGTCTCTAAGAGATTTTAAGGTCTTTGCAGGTCTAGAGGAAGCAAAAGTTCTGCTTGAAGCAGGAGGCTGGAGCAGGCTGCCTCCAGAGGTACCTTCCAAGCAAAATATATATGGTTCTAATCCGATTCTGCAAAAGACTTTTTAGGGCAAAGTAGTCTATAGTCTCTCTTCTATACATAGGCCTTCTGAATATGAAATTAAGGAGAAAAAGCAATACTCACCAAATACTGTCAAGAAATAAAAGCTTTTCAGATAACTTGTGTAAAATACAGAGATGCATTAACCTGAATGCTGCATCAAATCAAACATTACTTATCTGATGGTGGACAGATGGTGATGGTGAATGGTGGTTAGCTAAGTTTATTCTTAAAAGCATTATTTTACCTAACAGATGACTCCAAATTTCTAAATAAAGTGCTGAAACTATCTGAAACTCTTGAAAAGTGATACATTTCTGTACTAGTTTCATTAATGAATCTTGTTTTCTTGATATACTACTGGTGCAATTCTTCATTCATTTCTAAGGTAACAATAATCTTAGTTGTTCAAAGGATTTTACAAGTTTTAACAGTACTTACTAAATATATTCTATTTGTCAGAAGACCAAGTTATGCAGTGTATGAGTCATGTCCATTTTAAACTAAAAATATTTTTACACAAGATTCTCCTTCGAATTTTTTCAAATTATGAAGCAACTCTTGGAACCAGGTGTTTCTCTAAATGTAACTGATTTAGCCAAGTCAAGATCTATTTGATATAAACAGATTTTGATTGTTAAATATCAGAAGACAATTTGCTTAGCTCTACATTCAGAGTTTGTGGGGGCTGCTTGCTTTAATTTGCTTGTGATGCGCCCGACAAGAATAACTGCACAAAGAACTTCTGTTACTCCTAAGAAAAGGTACCTAATACACTTAAGTATAATTTATAATCACTATACCTCATAAATTCTCCTTAAATGACTACTTTCTCAGTTTGTTTGCTCTATTCCCTGAGTGCTATTCAATGTATAGTCAACATTTTTTGTTTCCTCAGCTAAATTTGTCACTTAGCTAGGATCTGATTTGCAAAAATATCAGTGGAAAGTTAAAACAATATGAAATTTCTAGTTTTGGATGATTAAAGAAAACATATTTCTTTCCAATAAGAACACCAGCACAGATATGTTTATTAGTAATTTATTGCACATTGATTATGATCATATCAAGTAATTTTCTTGGATATTACTGTCTTCTTTTGGGTCATGAACCACTGCAGGTAATACATTTTTTTCCCCATCAAAAGCTAAGAATAATAATCCTTTAAGAAAGATGACTATTAGAAAATTTATTAATTCCGTTATGGGACTACTTAAAAGAAAACATTTATCCACACATATTTTCTCAAATGTAAATCTCTTCTATTTAACTTGTATTTGGATTATCTCAGAAAATATGACTCTTTTCTTCAACTTTCAAGTTCTGTGTTTTCTTAGAGTGTGTTGTCAAAAAAAAAAAGAAGATATGTACAATATTAATGTTAAAAATGGAAAGAATATCAGATCTCTGGTATAAGTGCAGTGCTTCCTGCTAGTTAGTAATCAGCCATTTCAAAATCCTTATATGACCTATTATATGAGCTATTACCTGAAACCAGCCACTTCCATACAGATTTAGAGCAAAAATACATGCAATTAAATTTCTTATACTCTTTAGGTTTATACTTTAGCTGGTTTTGGAGACTGGATATTAAATGGATCTTTGATTTGTCCTAGGATGGCTGTTAATAAGTTTGTTATATGCACTTGTATACATATAACATACTTGTATATATCTGAAATCAACTTCCTCAGATGTAACTATAGTTAGAAGTGGCTTCTTAACTTCAGTAATAGAGCCTTTTTTAATAGAAATGCCTATAATTTGCATTCTTTTGTTATGTTATATATTAATCTCATAAATTAAACCCCTGAAAGGCAGTACAAACATGAATATGTTTTTAACAAGCCAGTTATTTAGCCACCTGTGGAGGAAGTGAAAGAGTCAAATGATAACAATAGTCACAGAAAAACACCCATAAAAATTCAATGAAAAAACTTCTAGTTTGGGATTAAACACTAACATAAGGGTTCAAAACTTTTTCAGAAATAGACCCAACGATGTTGTTTATTCCCACAGTTTGAAAACATAAAATTAGACAAAAGTCATGTAATTCTTTGATATTAACATCAATT
>VWZG01006801.1:33331-44424 GCA_013396735.1 Grallaria varia
GATTTTATTTTTTTTTTTCCTCTTGAAAAAGTGTATTTAACATCTGCTGTTGCATCTTTAAAATTTTGCATCTAGCTTGACTGATGAAAGGCCTGGCCACACAAAAATGAGTATGGGAAATGCAGACTGCAAGATGACAGTGTATTATGGAAGATCTGCTACAAGTTTCAGTATCTGTTACAGAATAAATTTGGTCAGGCAAAATTAAATTGAATGTTTTGCTTTAAGAACATTATACTTTTTTATTCCTTAAACCTTGAACCTATTTATGAACAACTTTTAGTAAGTCTTTTGCTGTTTTACTTTCCCTTTTGATACAAACTTAAACAAACTTGAAGTTAACACTTTTTTTCCTGATCAATTGTGTGTAAAATACAACTTATTTGTACAGCATACTAGGATTGTCAGTTCTCATGAACCTAACACTGGAATCCAAATTCTAGGTTTGGGTGCCAGATTCTTAAAATGCATGCCTGACGAGGATCTCTTGTACCTACTGACTGCCAGCCCTGTGAGCTTCTGCAGTAGCTACTTATGGATTAGTAGCTGATGATTATTCCAACCTACTAAAGGAGATTGTGAAGGAGATAGTTTGTACCATGTAGTTATCATTCACATGGTAGATAAAAGAGCTAAGAAGCTGATTCCCACAGCTTGGAAGAGCTTCTAGAGGTGGATCAAAATCCTTCACTGTAATTTCCTTCTAACTATTTTAGAGAAAAAATCATGAGTATAAGAAAACATGGGATGGTAACTACTAAGAAATGTCTTTTTTTTTTGCTATGATTATATTTAGGAAAATATAAAGTTAACCTATGTGTGAGATCTTGTTCATTTTCTTCAATTTTTGGTGGGTTAGAATATTTTTTTGTTTAATTTTTGCCTTTCTTTTCTCCTTTTAAGTATTTAAGTCCTAAAAAACTCTGTAATTTTCTTTGACACAAAGGAATAAGTTGGGGGTTTTTGTTGTTGGTTTTTTTTTTGTTTTGTTTGTTTGGTTTTTTTAAGACTAACTGCCATGGAGCAAAAGAGGAAGCTTCATACTGTATTAATGTTTCATAATTAGTGCTTCTCTTCTATTCAAACATTGTCTTCTGACTGAGTCCTCAGGTTTATCTGTGAGACTTCTCCTAAAGAGCTTTTTTTTTTTGTTTCCTGTTTCCACCAATGAAACAAGAACAAAAGTCTGTGAGGAAAAAACCAAAAAACAAAACCCTGCAGACGTTTGTGTGTTTTTCTAACTACTTCCCTATTAATCTTTCTTAAGCTGTGGATGCAATGATGGGTCAGTTTTTTCACTCCAGCAGTGTGAATATTACATGTGTGTCAATCATTCCCATTAAACATGCATTGGAATACACAGGTCGGCTGCCCATCAACAGCTTAAGTTTCAAGTTCAGGAAGCCCAGAAAGGAATTCCATCTTTGGTAACAGGTTTGAATTGTTTGTATAAAAGAAATATATGACACATAAAGTATTTTCTTCATGGTTTGTAGTGTATATTCAGTATATTATCAGAGATTAAATCCCAGCACTACCTAAAAATATTACATGATCTGATGAACCCTCATTAGATCCAGAGAGCTATGGCCCCTCCAGTTACTTATGTTAGGACCTCTACTTGCTTTGAGAATAAACCTGTGTTATTAACAAGGATTTTCTGCATTAGATAAGTTATACCTTTGGGCAATTCAAATATTAATTGAAATAACAATAAGTTCTCAGCTTTGTGCTTATGATATGCTCCATTTATAACAAAATTGGAGTAGACACTGAAAAAGCTTCCTGGTGAAGTAGTCAGCCAGGTATGATAACAATAGAATTGAGTAATACATATGACGGAGAAACAAAATGTAGGGTTTAAACACCAAGACAGTATTTAGGCAGACTGACTTTTGTATTATACCTTGAACAATCTCTCATTCACAAAAGTGAATAATAGTTGAAAATGTCATATTCAGCAGCATTTTCATTCAAAGAGCACAATTTACAATAGTCTTTCTGAATGAACGTTAGCCCATAAGGCACACAGCTTTTTCTGTTGCATTTTCATTTATTGTTTCATTTAATTTAAAATGTGGGTTTTCTTTGGTGGTATTTCTTTGTGAACCAGAGTTTAACAGTTTCCAATTTTTTTTTTTTTTCCAGAGCAAGAATATGTTCTGTATTATACATCTTGCCTTTTAAGTTATCAAGATGATTTTTTAAAGAATAAAAGGTCTGTATTTCCCTATAGTTTATACTGCTTATCTAGATTTGCTCCTAGAACCTTATTTTCCAAACAAGACTCCACTTTGTGTTATTCAAATGCAGAGTTACTCATCTCCATATATATAGCCTGGAGTATAGTGGAAACAAGTTAATCCTTCTAAGTGGTGGCTGTGCAAGTGTTAAATCATAAGAAATTACCTAAGGGATCTCTGTTCTGGAAATTTAAACTCCTAAAAAGGTTAAGTTTTAAAAAAAAATAATTAAAAATTAAATAGAGTACAGAACTTGAAAAAGTAGAAGACCAGGCCGAATATTTTTTTTTTTTTTAGATTAAAGGAAGTATTAAAGATCTTCCTGAAGTAGTCATTGAGAGTTTCAGTAGTACATTTATTAAATTTCCATAATTATTGATATTTTACTCTACACTAGTCATGGTTTTATTTATTCTGGCAAAGGCACTGGAGACACTAGTTAGCCTTCTAATAAATTAGGATTTTATCAAAGACTAACTTTATGGAAAATTGATTTTTTTTTTTTATGTATCAGGAATAAAAAGTCCCTGAAATGATAGCATGAGTCTGTGTTTACCTTCACTTCCATATTGTGATTGTGTCCGTATGAATACTAGCCTAAATGACCCAAACTGCAAAAACACTGTTCATTCGTTTTTTCTAAATTTCTCCAGAGTTATTTCCTTACAGCTTATAGGAAATAGGTTTTTAATTGTCAGTCTTGTCAGCTTACTGAGAGATCTAATACGCTAATTACATTTTCCTTGGTTTATGGACAACACCCCATTGTAAGGTTTGAGTCCTAATTACAAGAATTTAACTCAGTCTTCCAGAGACAGCTGTGTCAGCTGTGCAGTTTCAATGAAGAGAAACTGTAGCCTTCTTGGTCTTCAGTAGTCATAAGTCATTATATTATATAAAAATACATTTGCAGGTCACTCAAATCGACACATAGTTGAGTCTTTTCTGCTAGGTTGATCCACCACTTGTTCTGGATGTCTTGAAGTTTCTGTTGGAGCTTACTCCATGCAAGACGAAAGGCTGCTTTTCTTACATGGCAAGATGGTTGAGCGAGGTGTGCTTGGTGAGCAGTTCTCTTCTTTGTCAATAATTCCTGGATTTCTTGAATGTTTTCATCAAACCAGTCTTGGTTTTTCTTGGAGGAGAACTCACCACCGGCTGCCATGAGAGAGGAGCCCCAAAGAGGAGATACAAGGACTCCCTGAAGCAATACCTCAGCCTTGGCCATATTGACTACCATCAATGGTCCACTCTGGCCTCCAGTCGGGAGATATGGAGACACACCATCCATAATGCTGCTGATTCCTTTGAGAACACACACAGAATCAGTCTCGAGGAGAAAAGACAACGCAGAAAGAACCGTGCCTCACCAACACCGCCTATGGAGACTTTCTGCTGTGCCTTTTGCAACCGGACTTGCCTGTCTCACATCGGCCTCTTTAGCCATCAGCGCGCTTGCAGCAAGCGTGGGTAGAGCCCTTCCCAAATCTTCGTTCGTGAAGCCTAGACATGATGATGATGACATTTGCAGACTGGAAATCAAATTAAACTCTAGGATATGTTTGCTTATTCATTTCAGTAACAAATTCAGTAATTCCCAAACTTCACTTTTTGATTGCATAAGTCTTTATATTTTGCACTTGCCCATATATATTAGCACATAATATATTATTTGTGTAACTGGTCTTTTGCAGATGTGAAAGAGAATGAGGTTCATGCTCCATGATAGAGCCTGAATTCTTCAGCAGTGAATCACAGGTCTTTTCACCTTAGTTACAGAGAGCTTAAGTTTGGACAAAACAGGTGTACAGAGCTGAACATTCTCTTTGAATGTAATCACATTTTCTTTGAATGCAATCACATTTGCTCTCTAATAAAAATGACAGCAAAAACATTTTTGCTGTTTATTTACTGATTTGAAAGGAAAAACAACCAGATATTTGAAAGAAATAAAAGGTCATGGTTAAAATCAAGGTCTAAAAGACACATAAATGCATATTTAAAATACGGATGGTCTAAAGTATGCATATATAGACATGCAGAAGCAGGTATGCATGCATGTAAGTTACACATAAATAAAAAATGTTTGGAACCCCTGGGTAAATTCTTAGAGTGAACTGATTGTGATTAAAGACAGCTATTTTTTTCAAAGAAAACAGATGTGCAACAAATAGTAATATTTCCAGTTTATTCAAAACCAGAAAGGGCTCAGATAAATACCCATTATCAGGTTTGTGCACCATACTTAAAGAATGATTTGTAAGAGCTGGAGAAAGACTGGAGGATGCAAAAAAGGTGATCACTGAAAATATGATAGGTATGAAACAATTGAATGAACTGGAACTGTTCATCCTATCGCAAACCATGGAAGGAGCAAGAAGACAGCGTTTTTAATACCCAAAATTATGTTATAAAGAGGAAAGAAATAATTTTTAAGATACAAACATAGTAATGATCTTAAAATTTAATGGATGCAAATTAGGTTCAATGCAGCTAAAAAAAACCCTCGATGAACTTTATAATAAATGTAGCAACACATTTAAATACACTCTCTGAGAGGTGTTAAATCTCTTTTACAAATGTCTTTAAATGAACCTGGACAATCATCTGTCAAGAATATTGTACTAATCCAGCATTGGAGCAGGAACTTCATTTCAGGATGAAGATTCTAAGGTCGATAGTGAGATTTTTGTATTTATATAGTTAAAATTATAATCATTTCTGTATTTTGAGACATATGGGATGAGGAAAAAAAGTAAGTGTTTGTTTTTTGTTTTTTTTTCTTACAGTCATTGTGACTAAATGTACGCATATAGTATATTTTAAATATTGTAGTCTGGACAGAGAGAAAAAGTATCATGGGTCAAGTACTATAAATCATAAACTCATAGAATAATTTGACTTGGATGTGATCTGAAAGATTAGCTAGTTCCAATCTCCCTGTCATGGGCAGGGATGTATTTCATAAGACCATGCTGCTCAAAGCCCCATCCAACCTGACCTTGAACACCTCCAGGGATGGGGCGTCCATCTTCTTCTCTGGGCAACCTGTTCCAGTGTCTCACCACTCTCAGAGTTAAGAATTTTTTGCTAATACTTAATCTAAACCTATTTTATTTCAGTTTGAATCTATTCCCCCTCGTCCTGTCACTACAAGGTCTTGTAAAAAGTCCCTCTCCATATTTCTCTTTTCCGGGCTGAACAAACCCAATTCTCTCAGCTTTTCCTTATAGGAAAATAAAATGCATATTACGTTATTATCACTATTGCTGTAAGAGAAAATTTGCATCTGTCTTGTGGGAGTAGACTTTTAATCCAAAACTCAGGACATTGTTGATGCTTTTGAACCACTTCCAAAAGTAGGAGACAAAATTAATTAGCCGGTGTATTTTATTCCATTTAACATTGTGTTTGCATGGAGTTGTTAAATTAGAGTGTTGTTCATAGTGTTCAGTGTTAGCTGTGGTGTTTTTTAAGATTCAGAATGTCCCCTGATAACTAAGAAATTGAAGCTAGAACTTTTGCTACATAGAAACACGTGCATGTACATAAAAACATGTTTGTACTATAATTAATGTCTCTTCTATTTTTAAAACATGTCTGTTCCAATATTTCTGTCTTTTCATATAAAATGGCATTGCCTTTACCCACTACTGCTCATAAGAACACTGATTTCTTGTCAGGTCAGCTACCGTGTTAATTTGCGCTTCATGAAGAATTCATTGAAATAATATATTATAGAAATGGAATATCAAGGGTAAATATGAAAAGGTCTAAATCCATTAGAGAAGTAGTTGAAATCTCTTAGTTTGAGGGCTGGGAGTACAGGGAATTATCTTTTGGTTATCTAAAGTTTTGGGGGTTTTTGCTTCAGTTGTAGTCACTCCCTGATTGTCTTGAAAACATTTGAGAACCACAGCAGTCAAGCTCAAATAGTTCCATATTAATTTTTCTGACACTGAGCTTATAATGTTTGTGGTTAGGTACTTGTTAGATATTGAGAGTTTTCCTGGAAATTTACGTTTCTATAAATTGTTTGGTTTCTGTTGTGTATAAATATAGAGGAAGGGTTTATCACTGTTAAAGATTCTGGGACTTAGTGTCATTTGCATATTCTTTTTCTTTGAAAAGAAATATATTTAAAAGTGATGGAAGCTACAGGTTATGTATTCCATTTAGAATAAATTTTGTGATAATCAGCACTATTTTTTTCCCAAAAGGAAAACTCTAGTACAGAGCATATTTATTGGAATGGAAATATAAAGCTTTGATGTAAGTTTCTTTAGAAAGTGAAAAAGAAGCTAAACCAGACATGGTGGTTTGTACAGACTGTGTGTTTCCAAATTTTTTTGACATGCTGTCCAGAAGAATCAACCAGATTACCAAGGGGTTTGAAAGGAGACTTCCTAAGTGATTTTTAAAAGTAATACAGTTTCTTAATTCATCAACTGTTATTAAATTAGTGTGCTCCCTTAACTGTCACCTCGGGTTTCATTCAAACACAATTCTACAGTTGTGTCTAACCACAGGGCCTGTAGTCACAAAATCATTTAAAATGCATCTTCAGATGTTCTCTGTGTATTGTTCCACACTACAAGTTCTTTGTAATGATTGCAGAAAAGCAATGTTGTTAAGAAGATAATTTTTAATAACATACATCTCATCTTCAGCTTATAAATCATCTAGTGTATCAGATAGATGGACATTTTTCTCCTTCAAAGTAAATGTTGTAAAAACTTTCCCCCCAAAATGAATATGAGTGAACAGCAAGAAATTTGTGGGTGTGTGTAAAATGAGTAAAATATGCACAAGTGTTTTCGTGTACAACCATGTACTTCCACACACTTTTTTGTCCCTGTTTTCATTAAAAAAAAAAACAAAAACAAACAAACAAAAAACCCCAAACATATCTATAAGACAGTCTCCACCTCTGTCTTTCAAGCCACTTCTGAAAGCCCATTTTTCAGTATTCCTCAGAAAGTTTTTAAGCCTGTCACTTTTATTTGTGATGAATAAGCATACCATTTTTTTGTGGATTTAAACATTTTGAAGGCAGTTGATTAATACACAGGCCAGTGGACAAACGAGGCTCTTCCTCTCCATGTTTCTTTCTCATTCTCAATAGGCCACTTCATCTGCTCACTGAAAAGACCAGATTGATCTTCACTAGTGCTCACACATTTATTCACAGACCTACACTCTCTCCAGTTCTTGATACCACAGACAAGAACTATGAAGATCAGGTCTGACCTTAAGAAAACTAGACATTCAAATAAAAAAACCAGTATAGTCACACAGAGAATAGAGCAGCTTAGATTTGTGATCACTTGTTGAACCTGAACGTATATGAGTCTAGGGCACCTGAGTCTTGAGGCAATTGATTGTTATAATTGCCAAGCCACAGTCTATCACACTTTAAAAGTCATAGCAGTTTGAGGAAGTTCCCAGTGACTGGAAAAAGGGAAACAATGCATCCATTTTCAAAAGGGGTAGAAACAAGGACTTGGTTGAATGGTCACATCCAGAGTGTAGTGATCAATGGCTCAATGTCAAGATGGAAATCGGTGACAAGGGATGTCCTTCAGCAGTCCATATTTGGATCATATTGTTTAACGTCTTCATCACTGACATAGACAGTGGGATGGAAAGCACCCTCAGCCAGTTTGCAGATGACACCAAACTGAATAATTTAGACATGACACCAAACTGAATAGTTTGGACAACACACCTGAAGGGCAGGATGCCGTCTGGAGACGGACCAGTGGACCATGTGAACCACATGAGATTCAACAAGGCCAAGTACAAAGTGCTGCATCTGGGTCAGGACAGCCCTTGGTATCAATACAGGCTTCGGTTTGAAGCAACTGGGAACAGCCCTGTCAAGAAGGACTTGGGGTTGCTGGTGAGTGAAAATTGGGCATGAACTGGTAATGCCCATTAACAGCCCAGGAAGCTGCATGGAGATAACTATGGCCAGCAGGTCAATGGAGGAGATTCTCTCTCTCTACTCTGCTATCATGAAACACCACCTGGAATACTGCATCCAGCTCTGGGGTTCTCAGCACAGGAAAAACATGGACCTGCTGGATTGTGTCCAGAAGAGAGCAACAGAAGCGATCAGAGGGCTGGAGTGCCTCTCCTATGAAGAAAGTGTGAGAGAGTTTAGGTTGATCAACCTGGAGAAGACAAGACTGGGAAGACCTCATTGTGGCCATTCAAAACTTAAAGGAAGCTCCTAACAAAGATGGGAACAAACCTCTTTTTGGTGCAATAGGATAATGTGTAATACTTTAAATTAAAAGAGAGTAGATTTAGACTATTTATAAGACCAAATATTTTTATGTTTGTGGTGAAACACTTCAACAGAGTGTCTCATTCCTGGAAACATTCAAAGTCAGGTTGGACGGGGCTCTGAGCAACTTAATTTAGTTGATGTCCTTGCTTAATATAGGAGGGTTAAACTAGATGTTCTTTAAGGTCCCTTCCATCCCATACTAATCTATGATTCTGTGATCTTGAAAACTTTACTAGTTTTGTAACAAAGGTTTCATAACATTTAGTAGAAGTCGCCTTGTAAATATTTCCTGAGGAAGTTTAACTGAGTGATTCCATCATATTAGTTTCTTTTGCTTTTAAAGATTGTTGTTGGTTCACAGGGAATATAAATTTCAATGAAAGAGCACTGTGACTTATTTCTCAGACTAGAACTAGGAAGCTTTTTGTAATTTAGATTATACAGTACTGTATTTCCTTTTACAGGTTAATCTATCCATGTTACAAGCCATGGGGAGAAATACAGTGCTCAGATTAACTTTTTGTCTCCTACTAGAAATACAGAGACTAAATTCCACTATTTTTTACAATGTAGAAGTATTCATGTTTGTTATCTTTTGGTGAAAGTATACAAAATGAAGAAAGAAAGAAAGAAAGAACATACTTTCGGTAGTGAACATGAAATCTATATTGACATCACTTGAAAAAAAATGAAATAGACAAAATTCTTATTTAAGGTGTGAAGAACTTCAAAGCTGTGTTTTTAATACCTGAAACAAAATTCAGCAGTTCTAGGTTAAAGTTGTGTTATATATTGCATATTGCTGACACTACAAATTCAAAGTGGAAATAAAAAGAGAAAAAAAAAAATATTGCTATTCAAGCTTTCTTATTTATGCTTCTAGTCTTACTTTTTCTCACCCCTTAATATGTAATCTTAATGTTTCATATGCATTTTGACAAGTGTTACTTGCAACAGTATCATAACACTGAAAACAAAAGCCTTAATTCTGTATATTTACTTTAAATTTATTTGTGGAAGAGCAAAAGCGAATCTGACCTTAGGACACAATCATATTTGGGATTGAGTTTCAGATTCCTTTTTTTCGTGGTTCTAAAATCTGGCATTTCTGTCTGTCCTTTTATAAGCTGTATAAATCATTATGTCATGGGTCATTCACTAGTGGATTCCTATATCAGAATTATTTGTTGATTATTGGATCCATCAATTCTATTTCTATGTCCAGAGGTTCATATTTATTTATAAACCTGGTGCAATTCAGAGTGCTTCAGATTTAAAACTCATTATCTTTCTGAGAAGAAATGCAGGATTGTATTCTTCATTTTACAATTGGCACAAGAAGGAGATGTAAAATATGATTTATCCCATGTTCCTTAGTGTGCGTGTGTGTGTGTGCGTGTGTGTGTGTGATAGAAAGACACATTTCCTCTTCACAATGTAGATATTTAAAGTAAATCAGATGAATCTGGCCTATTAAAAAAACCCACAAAACTTTAGTGATTATAATAGGTTACCAGGTGATGTAGACACCTTTATCACAGCTCCCTAAAGCTGCATGCCACAGAATCCTCACAGAGAGCTGTCAGGACTTTTCCAAGTTCACAGGAAATGTCTTGCAAAGGCGATTCAGTGCAGGTCCCTCAGGTCTCATTTGTAGAAATTCTTTCCTGACTAAAAAAATTGTACTGATAGTCTATAAATATAACATTTATGTGGTTTGGAGGGGAATTACCGATGGCGTATTGCTGGGAGGTAAAAAGGCTTTCTACGATTTTATGGTCACTTGAATTTCTTTGTTTCTTTCATGTAATTATTTTTATACCTCTGATTAGTCATCAAGCCACTGGTTTCCTGATTAATTGATCAAATTAATTTTATTTATATTTAAAATAAAAATAAAAAAGTACCAGTCTTAAAAATACCTATGACATAAACTCTTAAAATTTATTTTGAAATTTTTGTATCTTATTAATGAATCAAAGTTTCTAGAATTCTTTGTCTTTATTTACGATCATAAATTTTTCTTTCTGTACTAATTATCTACAATATTTATCGGCTTCTATTTATGGTGTTTCCAAACTATGTTTGAAAAATATGGATTGTGAATATCTCTATTAAGTCTGCATTTGCCTTTCATCCTTTCAGTGCAAAGAGGAGAAAATAATTAGTTTATCAAATTCCAAGTGTTACTTTAGGTAAATTCTGTAGTGATTTTTGATCAAGTATTTATCATCTCATTTGCCTGACTGCCCAATGGCCTAGAAAACAAAGAAGCAGGACCATGATTTTATGATACTCCTTTTCAAATATAAAGTATTTTGGAAAACTGACTTTATGTATTACTGGAAGTTTGTTTTTCTTTATAGTACTTTGTGTGCTGGACTAAAACTTAAAATATTATATATAATATTTTACAACTTCTAAAAATAAATCCTGGCAAAATACCCTTTAAGAATACACTATAGAATATAGTGCTTCAAAATTATAAGCCAAGTTAAACAGTTAAGGCTGGCTCAATGCATAAAGCTCAACTAAATATTAAACTTGCCTTAACT
>VWZG01006801.1:50388-65884 GCA_013396735.1 Grallaria varia
TATGTTGCATTTGCTCTTCCACTGCAATTGTAACTGGCTTGAGAGACAATCACAGAAGACCTCTTTCTGGTTGTTCCCCTCAATTCATAAAAGAAGGAAATAGGAAATAAGAAAGCAGTTTTCCTGAAAGTCGACTTAGAGGAAGAGAGAAGAAAACTACAGTGAAAAGAGAAAATCAAGAGTGCCACCTTAATGCAAAGGTTTCCAATATATATGAATATCAGTTCATGGAGTCAGTACTTGGGAGATTTTAAAAAATCTTCCCATACATGAGTGACCTTGAGCAGATTACTTAATATTACACTTTGAATTATTGGATAAACGAAGATATCATTGCAACCTTAAGTTTCCTTCTCTTCTTCTGGTTGACATTTCCTGCTCCCTTTTCTTCTTTTTCTTCCTGATAATGATATTTTATTCCTTTCAGATGGAGTGAGTTTGTACAAAATTTATTATAGAGACAGATGATCACAGATCTCTAGAACTAGATGCTACCATAATAAAAAGAATATTAATTTTTTTCATAAACACCACAATTCTGTCTCACTGGGTGATTATCTGCAAGATTTTCCTGCATTAAATATCTCTGACTCTTTCTTTTGCATCTTTAATTTATGATGTAGTGATTATTTTTGTATGTATCTTTTATGGGTTTTGTTATATCCCCTATTTTCTGTTATTTCAAAATACACGTATAAAACACAGAAATTGCCTCAAAACAGTTCTCAAGTTCTCTTTAAAGCTTCAAAGACATTTCTTTGAACCCGACCTGCATTGTTAACAATCCTCCTGAGCAGAAAATTCTGTATGATTTTGTTTTGAAATTTTAGTAGTGTATTTAGTGACTATAACACAATAAAAATACTTGCAGTCAGACTGACGTTATAGTCACATCTTTGAAACTGATAAACTCTCTAATAATGGTATAAAATCATAAGATTTTTCAGTGATAGACAGGTCCACATTAAAAAACAAACAAACAAAAAGTCACTTCAGACAAACCTGCAAAATGTACATATGCTGTTTTGACATAAGTACATCAAAATAGCATCCAGCACATTCTTTCCTCTGCACATACTTTAAATGAACATCTTTTTCTGATCCATAAGAAATAAAAAAAGATGAAATTGTATGGCTTTCTAACTATAGCTCAGCTACTGCCTTGAGCTGCTTTAACTTCTTCGCATGAGAGACTGGTGGAACTGTGCATTGCTGACCTGAGGCTACCTGTGGCTCTGCGCTGGCCTGGGATCCTCACATTTTGACCTCTCTCAGACAGCTCCTACACTGCAGGACCAGATGGGTTTCCTGAGGAAAATGAAGGTGGAAAAACATGGGCATTGAAGCCTGATTCAAAACCTGATGAATTCAAGCTATGTCTATGGTTTTGGCTTTGACTGAGCTGTTAAGTTTTGATCTTGATCTGTCCGGTGTCAGTGATAGCTGTGTCTGTTTTAAAACACAGCTATTCCTTTGTACAGAAAACACTGTATGTGCAGAAACTTACTCCTGGTAGCCACAACAGAGCCAAAAAATAAAGGCAAAAATGAATAATACTAAAAAAAATAAAATTATTGTCAACATGCACATAAACATTTCCTGTTCTGTACAATAGTAGATTTGCTTGGTAGTAATAGGGAAAACATTGACTACAAGAAGTGAAAATAAGCAATATTTTTATATGGAAATGCAATGGAAAATTTGAAGCATTTAGCAAAAAAACATTTCACACATAATTATGAGAATTGGTTCTCCCTGAAGAAAGTTAGGTACAAATCCTTCTTGACCTCTTTTATACTAAAAGCTCTTTGAATAGTCTGTGATAAACTTGACAAAATAAATTAGATTGTGAACACATTAAGGTTCCTTACCTTAAAAATGTTTAATTAATGTTGACAGTCTTGCCCTGAGTGGTTAAAGATTGAAAATTACAGCAAATTACCATTTGATCTTGGAACATATCTGCTCTGTATTTTCAACATGAGCACATTTTTTTCAAAGAACTCTTATATGTTACATTGCATTTAAGAGTTGAAATGCGTCATTAAAGAAGGTTTATTGAGAAGTCATTAGTACAGGTGACTAAATTAAGCTCATATAAATACGTCAGATACTCAACCCTCTGAAAGCCATTTTAAAAGTCGTGAATACTGTACTCATTACCACATACATACAAGCCTTATAGACACTTTACATAGATTGTTTTATTATGGCAAATTTAATGAATTTATTTAAAGAAAATTAGAGTGATCTGATGAAAAAGTGGAAACCATTATTGTGTACCCACAGAGACACTGAAAATTGACTGAAAATCCAAGCCTGTAACACATTGGGATTTTTTCCTGATGGATGTTAAAATTCTCATAAAGCTATGTAGATTTGACATAGCTACCTGGAGACAGAAAAATTTTAAAAAGATGGAAAAAAAAAAAAAAAGAAAATATGTTTTGGGCCAAGGATATGATATTGAGATTGTGTAATGAAAAAAAATGAATTAAATTTTTTGTGCACTTCTCAATTTCAGGAGGAAGAAAGAGCAGCAAAAAGGAGCTCTTGTGACTGCAATCCCCATTCCCCATCCCTCTGCACTGCTCAAGGTTCTGTCTTTACCTTGACCCATGTGCTTTTTAATCCTGTTTTCTCTGTCTGTCCTGTTGAGGGGGGAAAGGGAGAGAACAACTGAGTGGGTGAGACGGGCTAGGTAGAGGTCTAGCATCCCTCAAAGGTCAATCCACCACACAGACCACAGCTTAATACTAAAAAAATCCCAAAGATACAACTACGTATTACGCAAGTGCTATATTCAAGCTGGTTCTTGAAGGCAAACCTCTGATACCTCCACATTATTTCTCTATGTATGACTGCTGAAGGAGGAACCTTGTTTTCCATGTTATCTATAACACACTTTCAATTTCAAAATAGACAAAAATAAAATTACACAATATTTTATAGGATATATATCAGGTTAAAAACTGCCTTTCTGGAGCATCTGCTCTGAATGAGTATGTTTAAAACACAAGATCTGCTGGGTTTACCAGTTTCAGAAGCTGAATTCAATTTTATTCCACTCCTTTATTCATCACTCCAGAATGCACTACTACAGAAAAAATAACAAAAACCAAAACCAACTATAGCAATACAAAACAAAAACAAAAGTAACAACATAAATTAGATCAGTAGTGTTTTTTTTAACTGTTACATGTTACAGCTTTGAAAGAATATTATTTTTCTAAGTTCCTGTTTTATTTTTAAGAGAAAAAAATGTACTTTGATTCATTATCTAGTTATACATTTAAAATACTGGAAAGCAGAACAGCCAGGCAGAATGGCATTTTTTCTAATTTGGTAACAAGTAAGTTACCCAGAACTGAGAAGAAACTCAAACCAAGACTCCACATTGTCATTCCTTTTACATTAGAAGACAAAGCATTTGAGTTTGGAGGTAGGTCTTAAAATGCCTGATGTGACAATTTCTTGTTCTTTCATATATTTTGCCACAGGGTAGAACAGATACTCTGTTTTCAGTGCACAAGCGCCTTTTGAAGTGCTCGAGGAGCATTACAGACCTAAGGTAATCCATGAAGCCAGACTGCCGAACTAAGCAGAATAAATTTGCGAGCAGAAAGTGCTGAGAAGAGCTGCAGGTCTTATGCCTCATTTTTTTGGGGGAGGCACTTTATTCTGGTCTGGAAATGGAGGATCTCCTGATCCATCTTCTGACGTTAAGGACCTTCAGTACACAAAAAGAAATTTCTCAGAAGTTGCAATATGCTCGGTTTCCTTGTCCAGTACTTTGTAGTTTAATGGTTGAAGTGCATATTTTGATGCCATAAGACTTCTGTTGAAGTCCTTCTTTGGCCTGAGGGTATTTAACCTGCATAAACTATGATGTTATAGATAGGATTTTTTTTCTAGTTTTGCTGTTACTCTTGTCTGGTTTGGACAACACTTCCATTATTACTGAAAGAGATCAGATATAACCTTGAGTGTAAACTATTGAGTGACTGTCTTTCACCTCAGAAGTTTAGACCAGGCTTCTGTTTCTGTTTGTGTTCTGCTATTCTCACTTTACAGTACGTATCCAGTTTATTTCCTCCAAGAATGTATAGAAAGAAGAGTGGCTTGTTAATGTGACTGAGTTAAGCAATAAGAAATTGTAAACTGATTATGGCCCATATCCCTGTGCATAAAATTTTGAAGCTGTTAGGTATTTTTGAGTTTTAATGTGATTTATGTCGTCTGATGTATCTGCTAATGACTGAGGATAGTGGAATCATGAACATGCATAAATGGCTTTTTAGAATGCTTTTCAATTTGCAGAATGAAGGTCCTGGAGTACATAAAGACAACAGGCATGATGCCCAAGTACTGGAGTGATAAGGGTAAATGTTCTAATAATTACTACTGTTAGATGCTAATTCAACAAGATAACTTGTAATGCATTATATGCTTAGAATTTGCTTATACAACATGCTGATTTGATGTTGCTGTTGCTGTAACAAAAAAAAATTAAAACATTTTAAGATATATTTGTCTAGAAATATTATTAAAAGAAATATACATCAAAAACTTCTTAATTAAACAAAATTTGCTTTTAAAAATGCAGCAAAATTCATGTCTCTTCAGACAGTATAAAACAATATCAGATTTTCAAAACAATTCCCTTTCGTTTAGTGATTTTTTTTTTTTTTTGGTTTTTTTTTTTTTGGGGGGGGGGGGGTTTGTTTGTTTTTTTGTTTTGTTCTTTTTTTTTACTTTAGCAGTATAATTATTTTTTAACAGAAAGTACCACCGTTCACTGACATTTATTTTTTTTTTCAAATTAAGCACACAAAGCAAAAATCTGAATGAAAAATAACAGTGTATCTAAATCAAATACAAGCATGTAGTAAGATCCATAAATAACATTTGATGTATTGTGTAAGAATTTAAACTCCTGAGGGTATGATGTCATCTGACTTTCTAAGCCAGGCAGGACTAAGTCTATTCAGTATCTAGTAGGGTGACCTCAGAGGCGTGCTTAGGGCAGGTTTCATTTACCCTAATTTTAGAAAACCGAAAGCTGAATGTCTGCTTCTAAGATGATTCCCAGAGGCTTCCTTTGCAGACAATGAAAAGAGAAAGGCATACTTGGCTGGTAGCTTTTCTAGTCATGAAAAATATTTGTCTAATATTACCAGAATGATTGCGCACTCTCTTCTTACATGAATGGAATGAAAGCCGGAGATGACTAGATTTAGTATCAGACTTTGAGGTGGCAAATAGGAGTTCAAAATAATTTCAAATGAAATGACCAAAGAAATTCAATAATATAGTATTTTGTTGTCCTGTTAAAATAACTGTTAATAGACAAGACTTTATTTGCATAGTAAAATCCACTATAAGTACTCAAAGACATGATACTTCTTCAAATGCTATTTTCTTGTAAAATTAACGAAAATTAATTAGTTAATTATATGTCAGTAAAAATATTTGTGTTTTTAATTAAGAAGAAAGTTCTTGCACTTCAGCTTTCAACTTTTACTATGAAGCAACAAACTCTCCTTTCTTCCCCTGCATAGTTAGAGCCTGGGTCCATGAAATATTTCAGTGATTCTTAAGAGGATTCGTGGCTGTCACATGGAAATGGTATCTATTGAGAGAAGTACCTGTCTAGGGAATCTATGCTAAAAAAGAGTTAAGGAGCACAAGCAAATATGACCTAATGAGAGAAATTAATGACTAATTTTCAGCCCTTATTTTAGTAAAAAAGAAAAGCATTTCTATAGAAATTTTTTTTTTTCTTCAATGTTTTCATTTAAAGGAAACAAAAATTGCTTCCAAAATTCTTTTTGACAAATAGTTCTTTCAACATTCTTCTGTCATACCTGTTAGAAATGAGGATGTGCTGATAATGCAGACTGTCAAGGAGCTGCTATCTTTTATCCTTAAAGTGTTTGGAGTGATCACAGAATTGCAGAATAACCTGAGCTGGAAGAGACCCACAAGGATCATCGAGTCCAACTCCTAGGCCTGTGCAGGATGCCCCAAGAGTCACACCACATGCCTGAAAGCATTGTCCAAGCACTTCTTGAACTCAGACAGGCTTGGTGCTGTGACCACTTTCCTGGGGAGACTGTTCCAGTGCTCAACCACTCTCTGGGTGAAAAACTTTTCTGAGATTCATTTTCATACCCCTAAAGTTTACCTTCTGGATGAAAGATGACATAGAAAGAAACATTGTAGATATGTAGTTTTTACTAAGGAAGATATCAATACAATTAAGGTTACCACAAATTTTGAAACATGATATATTCAATATTCTATCTCAGATGACAACTCAAATTTAGTTGACATTCGATTCAATTATCCATATTTCAAACTTAAGCTTCAAAATTCAGTAAAATAAATCTTATGTAAAATACTATTTTCTAATACCTTCCAGACAAAAAAAGCTTTGGTCTTTTAAATGTCCGTAACATGCTGTTACTGAAAAATAGCTTTTTTTTATAATTGCAGCTTCACTGGTTGTGATTTGTATAGTGTCTTGTGTAGTGTCACTCATATGAAGTGTTACTTCTCAGCCTGCCTTTAAAGTGTATCAGTCTTTTATTCAGATGACAAAGAACAGCTTCTATTTATAGTTAGCATTTATTCTTTCAGCACTTATGCACAATGGTATTTAATTTCTGAGCTTAAAAGTAAGCACTATATGTATAAAGATACAAATATGATATGGAGTATACTATCAAACATTGCATCCTAGAGGATACTTAAATAGCTCTAGCTTTTCTCTTGAATATTTTTCCAATTAAGAATTTGTTTATTTATTTGTTTATTTATTCTTTTACAGGGCATGGATTCTTTCTCCTGCAGCATTTTAATCTTTCATTTAGAAAGAAAGGCTACATGTGTAAGCCTTTAGAATGCTTTAGAATTCCAGGGGAAAAAAAAGGCCCTTCTGTTCTTAAGAGAGCTGTGGAAAGTTTGTCCTTGTTCTCCACATTGACACAGATGTCAGCTTGCAGCCACCTCTATTTAATTTTAACAAGTTTTGTTTCATATTTAGAGGAGGGACGTTTTGGAAGAAGCCATAAGCTGAATCACTGCCATTAAAAAAGAAATCTAACACACAATAGAAATCTCTTATAAAAGGAGATCTCACTGAGGGAAAAAAGATTTTTTTTTTCATGAAAGAAAGATAATGTAAAGCTTTAATCTTTATAAAGACTTCTATGGATATGAAAGTGTGTTACATTTTGTGTTGGTTTTTGTACTGAGACTAGCAGGTGGCTGGAAAAGGACTCAGGAGAGGTTAACATCTGTCTTTTCATAGCTTGAAAAATTCAGGTTTCATCTTTAACTCATTTGAAGTCTTAGAATGCTGAAAGTATTAGAATTTTCCCAGTCCTTTTATGTGTAACAACACTATGATGGATTTATATGAATATGGTCCCTATCTGAGAACAATTTCAATGACAATTGTACATAAACATGTATCTACATGTGTATAATTTCTTTCTCCATTGACTGTTTTCACTTCGAGTTAATTACTGTTCTGAATATTTTAAAGGGAGAACACAATTTTTAGTTCATATGGTAAAATTTCCCTCATATCTGTCGAGGTTTCTGAATTTTGGGGGGGTTTTTTGGGGGGGGCCATAGGGGGAAAGTATAAATGAAANATGTTGGGGGGGTTTGTTGGGGGCGGCCATAGGGGGAAAGTATAAATGAAACTGAGGTGAAAGCTCACACAAGTGGCAATCAACCTTTTCATATTGATATTAAGGATATACCAGAGCCTTAGAACAGTTTGGGTAGAAAGAGACCATTAAAGATTATCTAGTCCAACCTCATTGCCCTGGCTGGTTTTCACTGGATCAGGTTGCTCAATCCAATCTCACCTTAAACACTTACGATTATGGAGGATCCACAATTCCTCTGGACAACCTGTTCCGGTGTCTCACCATCTTCCTTGCAAAGCATTTTTTCCTGACAGACAGTCTAAACCTACCCTCTTAAAGTTTAAAAGCCTTCGCCCTTCTACTGACACTACAGGCCTTTGTAGAAAGTCTCTCTCTGCCTTTCTTCTAAGCTCCCTTTGNTTTTCCCAGTCCTTTTATGTGTAACAACACTATGATGGATTTATATGAATATGGTCCCTATCTGAGAACAATTTCAATGACAATTGTACATAAACATGTATCTACATGTGTATAATTTCTTTCTCCATTGACTGTTTTCACTTCGAGTTAATTACTGTTCTGAATATTTTAAAGGGAGAACACAATTTTTAGTTCATATGGTAAAATTTCCCTCATATCTGTCGAGGTTTCTGAATTTTGGGGGGGTTTTTTTGGGGGGGGGCCATAGGGGGAAAGTATAAATGAAACTGAGGTGAAAGCTCACACAAGTGGCAATCAACCTTTTCATATTGATATTAAGGATATACCAGAGCCTTAGAACAGTTTGGGTAGAAAGAGACCATTAAAGATTATCTAGTCCAACCTCATTGCCCTGGCTGGTTTTCACTGGATCAGGTTGCTCAATCCAATCTCACCTTAAACACTTACGATTATGGAGGATCCACAATTCCTCTGGACAACCTGTTCCGGTGTCTCACCATCTTCCTTGCAAAGCATTTTTTCCTGACAGACAGTCTAAACCTACCCTCTTAAAGTTTAAAAGCCTTCTCCCTTCTACTGACACTACAGGCCTTTGTAGAAAGTCTCTCTCTGCCTTTCTTCTAAGCTCCCTTTGAGTACTGAAAGGCAGGAATGAGATCTTTCTAGAGACTTGTCTTCTCCGCATTAAACAACCCAAGACGTCTGACTATTGTAGGCGCCCTTCTCTGGGACCACTAAATAGACAAGATGGTTATACTGTGGTTGTTACGTCTCAGGATAGGAGCTGTATTCCTGGCATGGCACACAGCTGACTCAACTGAGCCTGCTGCTGACCAGCATGCCTCGATCCCTTTCAGAGGGACTGCTCTCCAGTCATTCCTCTCTCAATTTATACTTGTGCCTGGCATAAATCCATTCAAGGTGAAGTATTTGGCATTTTGATTTGTTAAATTCTGTTTCATATATTGGAGCCCAGTGCTCCAATTTTGTCCCATGAGAGAGTCAACAGCACCTCCCATAGAACCACAGGATGGTTTGGGTTGGGAGGAACCCCAAATATCATCCAGTTCCAACATCCGCACTATGGGCAGGGATAATACTCAATTTGGTATCAGCAACAAACTTATTAACGGTGTATTCAACTCCTGCATCCAGATCATTGATAAAAGTACTGAACAGAGCTGGCCCTAGAACTGAATCCTAAGGAATGTGTCTGATGACCAGTTGCCAGACAGATGTAGCCCCATACCTTTCATTTTGAGCCCTGACCATAAGCCAGTCCTTCACCCAATGCATCATGTAGAATAGTACATAGAGCAACGTGTAATTAGTCTAGACACAGGATGTATAATATGGCTGATAGTATATATGATAGCTATGTAGTGTATATATAGTGTAAATACCCTATAATTTCTATCCATATATGTAGTACATATCTATATACTGTGGTACATCAAATGCAGTATCATCAGTCAGTCAAAATGTGATTATCCTGCTATATGCCATGTTACTACAACCTCACCCTGAGTGCTGTGTGCAGTTCTGGGCCACACAACTTGGGAAGCTTGTTAAATGAATGCTTTCATAGGAGGGCAACAAAGCTGCTGAAATGGCTGGAAGGGATGTCCTGTGAGTAGTATCTGGGAGTTTGGGATTACCCAGTTTAGAGAAAAGCAGTCTGAGGGGTGTCTTCCTTGCTCTCTACAGCTTCCTGAGGATGGGGTGGAGAGAGAGGTGCAGATCTCTTCTCTGTGGGATCTGGTGTGAGGAATGTGAGAATGGTTTAAAGCTATGTCATAGGTGTCTCAGAACAGACATTAAGAAGCACTTTTTTTACCACAAATATGGTGGGCAAAGACTGGGAGAGGCTTCCTAGAGAGGTTGTCCATGCCCCAAGCCTGTCATTGTTTAAGAAGCATTTGGACAACATGCTTTAACTTTTGGTCAGCTCTGAATTGTTCAAGCAATTGGACAGCACAATCATTGTAGGTCCCTTCCAACTGAATATTCTATACTGTGCTATGCTGTTCAATATGTACACTACATGCATGATATATTTACTATATACTATATTACTATGCATATGTACTATGGTATAACATATATTTTATATACATTGTATATAGTATATGTATATATGTACAAAGTACATGTACATACATATGCACACATACACTGTGTATGTATATGTATGCATGTATGTACATAGTACATGTACATAGTATGACATATGTTTTACATGTGTGTATGTGCGACTTAGAAGATGAGAGAAGACGCAGCAAAATGTGACAGAGAGCAGTCCTTATAACAGTAGATTGTATCAAATGATACCAAGAACAGACCCTGCTGAGTTCAAATTTTCTGCTTTTTACATGGTATTTAAATCTTTGCTATAGAGTGGATAACATCAACCTTAAATAAACGCTAAAGGGAATAGGCCACAGTGTATGCTTTAACTTCCTCAGTCCAAGACTACAAGAGCATGGAAGCAAAAAGGACTGCAGAAGAGATGCCCTTTTCTTTACCTTCTTCTACTGCAGTAATATGAACTACAACGCTGGGCTGGATGGGCAACAGATTTAGGTCAACTGTGGTAATTTTGTGTGTTCATCTGTTCTTATTGCACTTCCTTTAAAGATGACTAATCAGGTCCATAAATGAATTACTATATTAAAAGCTTTTAATCATAGTTTCAGGAAAGCATATTGTCATGTAGTTTCTCCTTTTCCCCGTAAGGTACATATACCCAAATCCTGTGAGACTGAGTCATGATCATGGAAAGACACATTAGTAATCAGATGCTAAATGGAATAATTATTTAAAAGTCTTTGCTTTTTGAAATGAAGGTATCATATGATAATTACAAATAATACTACTCACTATAAATTTTAAGGACATGACATGTGGGATAAGTTTAAACATAAAAATACTCATTTGCACCTATAAAAATCCTCCCATTGTAAAAAAAAATAAATGTATTTCCTGGCTTTCACCTGGGCCCTAGTGATCTGAAAAAAACAATTCTCTAATCTGTATAAAACTAAGCATACCTCTAATCTACCACCTAAAAAAATGGAAGAGAACAATCTGTGGTTAAATGATACCACTATCTCACACTTCCACTCTTATATTCCTTAGACAAAGCCTAAGTAGTGTGTTTTGTAGACATATCTGACTTGTGAAAAATGTAGTCAGAGGAGCTTGGAACATAGGTAGTAAGTATGTAATGAGCTAATCATTGAAGATGATTGACCAACCAGTGTTTCAGCTTGTTTCCTGGCTGTTCTTTACTTTCCACTGCAGATGTCAACCAAGGGATTTGTTATTTCACAGTCTTTTTCTACAGGCATACTGGGAAGAAAGGTACTGTATGAAAGACTTATTTCTAGACCAGAAGTAGTGAGGTATTTGGGCATAGACACTGAAGCAGTGAATGCTAGACCCCCACCTTAGTCACTAGACTATAAATCAGCCATGCTGTTTGAACATTACAAAATTTCCAGTCTCTTGTCTTACTTTGTTTTCTCCCCCTCTATAAAAAATCTCTCTCTTTACTATCTTTACTTCTGCCTTAGTTTGTTTTCATTCCCTGCGTTCTTCCACATAGTATGTGAAGATTATTGTAAAGAAACTTTGACCTCTGTAGGTATTCTGCAAGGCAAAATAATTATAGGTAGATTTTAAAATTCAATCACTTCCTATCTTCATCTCAAGACATCACACTACAGCTAGTAAACCTCTTAAAACTCACAGCAATGGGTGTCACAGAGAGGAAGTTGGAGTTTCACTGCTACACAGAAATACTGATTCATGACAATTCCTTGGGGCTTTTGTGGGAATAAAAAGAATACCTTTCCTCAGTAGCAGTGGGAATTGAGATTCCAGTAGCTACGAATTCTCCCAACCTATTGATACAGAAAATGTTCTCTTCACTAGCACGCAAAGGAAAGAAATATCCAATGTGTTTATCCTTTCCAGAAGCAACAGTTTACACACCAAGAAAGCACTGGGCTTTCGTAGCTGTTCAGTAAATCCAGTATAACATCTTTTAACAGTTTTTCACATTTCATTTCAACTAGAGGACAAGTATGAATACTTTTAGTCTAAATTTTTAAAATATAAAGCAGTTCTCTTGTCACAAGTGGAAGTGCTAATGAAAACATATAAACTGGGAATGTGAGATTGTCTGGTACTGTTTACACAGAAAAAGAGACATGGCTATTGTATCTGTTTTATATCTCTCTCCACTACATAAATACTCACAATCTGTGTATACACAGGCATCAACAAAGGGGGGGAAAAAAAGCCAACTTGCATTTTCAAGTGCTATTAATAAGTGTATTTAATGTGAGCATCCAGAACGAAGCTTTTAGCAGCTGCTGGTAACATTATTAGACTGTGACTAAATTTATGACTAGGTATGTAGAAAAATCTTAGGTGAGTTACAAAGGCAGATAGAAATAGGATGATTTAAGGGTGAATTAGTTATGAATAGTGAACTAGAAAAGACCCATCTGAAGCAAAAAGCAATTCAGTGGAAATTTATCTTCTACAAGATATACCATTCAATTTTGTATTTTATAGTTACTGGCTACCAGCCAACATGAAAAATCTTATTCTTGAAAAATGTACTTGTCATCATCTATTTTACTGTCCTTAACTTCCATGTTCAATTTATTTTTGTTTTCACTCTTCTTCCATTCTATTTTCTTGCAACACCAATGCTGCATTGTTTAAGTGTGTGATGTCAAGGTTAAAAGACCTCCACTACATAGCATATATCCAGTTTTCAGTTCAGGTAAGCCCTTTGTAGTTCATCTACAGTTTGCAGAATTACACTTCCTGTGTAACCCATGAAAAACGCAATAAAGAAAATATTTCAGCTTACAAAGATATAGATATATCTATACAAAAAGATATAAGATTTTTCAAATGGAGTGGCAAAAGTGTGAAAACTCGTGCTAACATAAAGACAGTTTAGCAGATAAAGTAAAAGCTGCAGATGCTGGAAAAGCAAAACAAGGAATTCATTCACTGCTTCCCATGGGCAGGTAGGTGTTCCACCATTTCCAGGAAAGCAGGGATCCATCCTGCGCAACAGTGACTTGGAGAAACAAACACTATCACTGTGAACATACTCCCCTCCCCCTCCTTCTTTCCCCCAACTTTTTTTGCTTTCATCACTTGTGGTCAGCTGTCCCAGCTGTGTCCCTTTCCAGCTCTTGTGCACCCCCAGCCTCCTTGATGGTGGTGTGAGAGGCAGAAAAGTCCTTGACTCCGTGCAAGCACTGCTCAGCAATAACCAAAACATCCTGTGTTGCCAACACTGTTCTCAGCACAAATCAAAAATGCCACATCATACCAGCTACTAAGAAGAAAATTAATTCCAATCCAGCGAAAACCAGCACAGTGGGACCTAAAGCCTCTTTGAAACAAAAGCAGATGCCTTCTACATTTCCAAGATGGTTCTTCACTGCTGTATCCCATCAGTATCGTTTTCAAGATTTCAGTCCAAAGACAGATTTCAGTTCAAGACCGATTCACTTCAAGACAGGTTTCAGTCCAAAATGTAGTCCTAAGGAGTAAGAGAAAAGCAACAAGAAATTTTGTAGGTCCATGTGTTGCTGTCACTGATGTCATTCAATGGCAAGGTAACAGTGTGCTATGAAATCATGTCTCTGACCTTCTAACTAACCTAATTTCACAATTCCATTCATTAACCTTTTAGCTGTAAAGATCTCAAAAAGTAGACAATGGTTTTTCATTCTGTAAAACATCATGTTCGGTAAGGTCTGTAAGAAAGCCTGCCAGAAGAAGAAAAGCATGGACATGTGACTATTTGTTCTCTCTAGCTTACATTACTGACTTCAATGTTACGTAAAGTATTGGTCATTATTGGCATAAAGTGGGAATATAATTAATGTATTTTTGTTTTCTTTCAGATGTGCAGCTTATTAGAAAAGAAAAAAAGTGAGTAACCAAGAAAGATAAAAGTTTATTCTCCCATCTTAAAAAGCATATTGTTTCTCTCTTCAAATAACTAAATCCACTGAACTTTTTATTTTCATTTTCTTTTCAGTGGATGTGGGAAATCCAAATTACATGTTACCATGTAACAGAGTACCTAGGGAATATATACAATGAAATATTGTACTGATAACAAATCTTCATTGGTATCTCTATTAAAAAATCTCTTAAATTGACAAATTTGATATGACAAATTGATTTTTCTCCTCAGGTTTGTAGGGAATAGGTCACTATGGTGGGTTCACCTTGGCTGAATGCCAGGTGCCCACCCAGCCGCTCTATCACTCCCCAACACAGCTGGACAGGGGAGAGAATAAGTGTGGAAACAACAGAACCAGCACAAGTCATGGGTTGTGCTAGGGCAGTTTATATTTATACAAATAGCAAAAGCAAAAGCAGGGTGCGTGCATGCAAAGCAGAAGCTGGAAATTAATCTCTACTTCCCATGTGTAGCGATAGTCAGCCACGTCTCTGGGAAGCAGGGCCCCTACGCGTGTGTTGGAGATTAGCAGGCAGGCATCGGAGATGAGTGTCCCCCTCCTCTGCTTCTTGCCCCTTGCTTTATATCTAGGTTGACTTCATATGGTATGGAATATCCCTTTGGTCAGTGTGGGTCAGCTGGCCTATTTGTGTCCCCTCCCAGGATCTTGCCCTTGACTGAACAGTGAGTGCTGCGCTCAGTGGCAGCCAAAACATGGGTGTGTTATCGACACCAATGCAGAGCACAGCACTGTGAGGGCTTCTACGGGGAAACAAACTCTGGCTCAGCCAGACCCACCATAGTCACATACTCAAGATTTTAGAATAACAAATGCAGCACTAAAGCAATGACAAGAAAAGCAACACAGCTCACAACTTTTCCATGAATGTATTGAAATAAATGCCAATGACCCAGATCAGGACACAAGAAAAATCTGTGGAGCCATCACTGTTCTATGTCATAATTGTCATAAAACCAAGGAGACAATCAGTGATCTTATTTGTTTCCTTGCTGAATTCACTCTTCTACATTCCTCTTAAAACTTCTGTAACCTAATTTCTGACAATTGTTATCAAAATAATTTGTCCAATGTAAAATATTTCCTGTATAGTTTTGTCCTTTTGAACTGTTTATGTTTTTTTCTATCACGTGATATATCCACTAATTTCTATTTCAGCCAAGGTATGAGTGTTTAATTCTAATATTTCTCATATCATAAAGTCTTCTATCAAAATCTAAATATATTCTAAAGCTTCATTCAGTTATTTCAAGATTTCCTGCAGGCAGACAATCTGATATTGCACTAACTTTTCTTCACCTCATAAGAAATGTGTATTTGCTCCCAAAGTGTTGATTATGCCTCTTAGAATCATAGAATCGATTG
>VWZG01006806.1:963-26275 GCA_013396735.1 Grallaria varia
AATATTAATGGCACTGCATACTCTGTTTGAAGTCCTGCCTAAGTGTTTCATGGTCTGTTGTGGATGATTCTGCTGTAAAAAGGAAAGTACTTCCTTTTCTGAAATAAAATTCTGGCAGTCTGGGAGATGAGAAGATCAGACTTCCTCCAATTCAGTCTCCTGGTTTTGTGCGCCAAGTATTGTAGACAGCATTTGGTATATGTATATTAGAAATGGAGTTGAGCTTGGATCCAGAATAAGTCTGAATCTGAAAATAGATTTTTTAAAATTAATTTAATTTTTTTTCTAATCCAAAAATATGACAAGAAAGAGCTGCTGGCAATTGTCAATGTTTGCAGCAATAAAATGAATGAAGATGAAAGTCTAACTCTAAAATGTAAAATATTCTTCTAAGCAGTCAGATCTTTGAGAAAGGATGGTTCTAGTGTGGTACCCACTACATGCCCAGTATTTGCGTCCCTATCTCTCGTGCCCAGTTGAGCAAGGTGTATCCCAGTTTCTTTCCTCTACAATTTAGTGCAGCCTTGTGAAGAACACAGTACCTTCTCCAAGTCTGACTCCCAAGCTCAGCTTGTTGGTGAGTTTCTCTATGGCCTTATCCATGGAGGAAGTCCATGGGCAAGATTCACATGTTAACAGGTGCCTTGCAGAACAACATTAAAGCTGCTTGTGTTGGCTGCAACGGTCTGGCTTCTGCTTTGGGACTTCAGTAAGAGAGAGAAGAGAAAACGTAGGTCATTCCGCACTTTAGAGTACCTTAGGACACAGAATCATACTGTCTATTACTCGGTCTGTATAAATACATTGAGACATGTCTCCTAAGGACAACAGCCCCATTCTGCTGTGAGGAAAACCGCTCTGCGCAGAAAAATGCATTTTGCAGAATAAAGAAAGCTAGGGGAAATAATGAAAAAAAAGGGGGGGAAATACTGGAGTTTTGCTACACAGAAAGGAAATTAATAATATGTTCCACAAACATACCAAATAAAAAAAATCATTCCCCTTCTTTCAACGAGTCTTCAGCTGCTCAGAGACTAAAGGCTCATGTCACTGCTCTGGACCCTATCATGGGCTTTTCTTGCCCTCTGGACAGGCAGACCTCCTCCTAGCAATGGCACAGACATCCTCAGGGGGTCAGGGAGCTGTGCTCCTACTAAAATAAACTGATCTTTCTGATGTGACTCTCACAGCTACTATTGATTTCCTTTTATCTGAAAGTGCACTGGAATGGAAAAATGAAAACTTTGTCTTGTGGCTTTGTTCTTCATTGGTCTTTTATTATATATGAAGGCATATATTCTATTTCAAAGACATTAGAAGAGATTTTTTGTTAAACTCAGTAGCCTCAGGACTGTGAAACCTTCCCTTTATCTCCTTTCTGAAGATTCTAGTCAAATCTTGAGGTAGTTCATAAAGAAAGTTGTAGATGTGTTGATTTAATCAAAATCTTTCTCATCTAATGAGTTGGTTTAAAAGTAAACCAGCAGGAGAAATGAATCCGACTCAAAAGAGTTTAGAAGTCAGAACTACAATTTAATAAAAAGATTACAATGGATACACTGATACAAAGGAAAGTTGGTTTCAGCCCTCAAAACCCAGTTGTACAACCCAGCCCCCTGGGGCACAAACAGTATGGTGCTCACCAGCCCCTGTGCTGAGCACCACGTGGTCCCCCTGAGTCCAAAGTAAAAAGAAAAGGAAAACCTGTTTTCCTTCCAGAAGGTTGGTGGTCGCAGTCTAGTTGAGAGTGGTAGTTGCAGTCCTGTTGAGGTTCTGGTCCTCCTCTCAGTCTGACGAGTGAGTGAGTGCCTCAAGTTCCAAAACCCCAAGCTTATATACGTTTCGGTTCAGATAGGAACACCCAGTACCTCTCCCAGGGTGAGGGTTTTCACAATGGGCAATTTACTCAGTGAGTCACAGGATATTTTTGGTCTACTTGATGGCCCATTAGCAGACATGACCCCTCAGGTTGGGTGTGAAGGTGTTAATGACTCCTAGAGGGGAGTTATCACACCTGAATCATTGGTGTGAAGACAGGGAACCTTCTTATCTCTGTTTTCCCATGCACACAGTTCATAGCCTGAGGTGTCAGGTGTGTCCTGGGCAGCTGTTGCAAACAATGCACTGTTAACAGTTCATGATAAATGGCAGAGAGGGTATGGAATACACAGTTCCAGTTACATTCCCACAGTGATAAACTGGTCCCAGCCGCTATAACCAGGACATCTAATGATGCATTTCCTGATTTTTTTATCTCTGGATATAACAAAGTCATTCAGAGAAGTGTTTTGGATAAAAATTCCCTAAAAGTAACAGAAATTTGAGTCTGTAAAATTTTTCCTTCCTTAACTGGTGAAGCATAAGCATTCATAGCTGAGGACTCTTATACCCAAGGAGCCCCAAGCCCCCAGCTGAGACGTTATGATCTTTCCAGTACATCCTAATGACCACAGAATCCAGAGTCAGAGAGAGATGGAGGTGAAAGAGCAACTCAGACCCCATTTTTTCATACAGTTATGTTGTTATTGGAGCCAGACATGGTATTAATAAATGCAGTTTAGCAAACCTTCTGTTTGGTCAATTGCAAATAGTGAAAAGCATATTAATTATGTGAATACCCTTTATATAACTCCCAGCATTTAGTGTAGTGGTCTCAGCTTGGTCCACAAGATACTGGAGAACTAAAAAGTTAAAAATAAACATTTTATCTATGGAGTTATCAGTCTGCAGTTGAAACGTTTTAAGAAATACTATAGCTTATATGAAAGCAGAATTCAGAAACAACTAGAAGCAGATTTCTTTACTCAGACCATCTTGGGAATGAAATGAGTCACAGAAAATTTCAGCCCAAATAAATTGGAGACATTCAAAAATTCCAGTCTAACTAGCATGTGGTACTAGTAATTGAAATACAACATTACCCAATCCCAAATTTTGGAATTAAATGCAAAACAAAATTCTCAAATAACTGAAATTAACCAGTACAGAAGGAGGGCTATACTGTATGAACTCCTGCATTCTCTAACCAATGCTTTTAAATATTGTGAGAATTCTAGTAGCCTCTTGTATGATTTGTGCCAAAGAGAAGTTTCCATAAATAGGAAGCTTGCTAACAAGTAGGTAACAACCTGAAAGTAGAGCAGTCTGAAGGTCAGATTTGAAATTGTAGTTACTCAGTACTTCGAGGGCTATGAATCTTCACAAGCCTAGTATGTCCAGGTTAAAAAGGTTATAATCCACACTGATGAAGGGAGGTCTACAGACATCAAGAGTGAACACAACTCATTTGTTGATAGAAGGTACTGTAGAGTGTCTTTCTAGCTGCCGCACTCAGCAAATGTGTGAAATCTTGCCGGAGGCTCAGATGCACCTGCCTCAGCAAAACTGATTAAACCTTGTAGTGGATATTAAAATTTACTCAATCCATGCCAGTCTCAAATCAAATCCTACAGCAATGTCCATCCACTGCTTAAGTTGGCAGGAATTATGTGTCTCATGAGGAGCCAAGCTGCTACCAGGGAGGAGTTCAGTTTTCTTTTCTCACTGAATTTGCACTGACTATGCAGTAAAGAGTTACAGACCTGCCCAGGAGATTTGCTTTTCTGACTGTTTTAACACTTGTGAAGTGTTTTAAAGATGAAAGTCCCAAATATTTGTTTTAGTCTCCACTTGCTTCCATGGCCAGTACAACTGTAATTCCATAGTTGTGCTTTCTGCCAGATATGTCAGACCATGAGCAGAGGGTTTGTAGTCTGCTCTAAGTCTTTGATTTACTTCTAAATGATTTTGACCTTTTTTCAGTATTTCAGAGCATTAAATTTTTGCAAAAACTTTCATCCAGTGTCCAGGGGGAGGAGAAGAAGAATTTATAATATCTGTACTGGCACTTTGATTTTGTTTGAGGCTGAGGTGGATTGGCATGTCGTGGCATGGTACTTCCAATCAGCAGATGGAAGTGGCAGAGACAGGATAGAAATTTGTGCCTCTTAATGTCAGCCAGGACCCAATTCTTTCTCTGAGAGTTTGTATGCAGGTGTTGATGGGTGAAGAGCTGTGAGGGAGCCACCTACAGCCAGATCCTCAATGGCTTTTAATTTTCTAGTTGCTGGTTGTCTTCCAAAAAAAGCAAATTGGCAGGCAAACTCCCTTTTGGGATCAGCTCCTGGGTGCTTCCAGAAGGATTCAGCAGCAGGATCCCCATATTGCTCCTCAGACTTGAATTCAGAATGCGCTGGATGCAGCAGATAGCTGAGGTGAGTCCCATGCATGCAGGACTGTGATGGTTGGACATGCCTCTCAAGGACAGGCACCACTCAGGTCCTTGGCCTGATGACTCAACACAGAGGCAACACCTACACACTGGCTATGCCTAACAAACACAAAGCAATTGGAAACATGTCAAACATTCTCAGGGGATCCCAGGTAGGGCAAGTTTTTCTGGCAAAGAGGTTGACTGGCTGATGTCTCCTTACATAGTCGTCTGGTGTGTAACAGAAGCAGAACTGCATGGCTACTGGTTACCTGAGGCGGGGAAAAGGTACACAGTTGATTTGTCTCTGGTTTGATTGTGAATGCAATGATGGCTCTGTAAAGGTGAGTTTGTCCTGACCCACAGTAGATTAGCAACTGCATCAGCAAGGCAGGGATGGAGGAACTTAATTATTGCTGGCTTTTACAAAAGGCATCAGATGTGCCTGCCACAAAGGCTGAAGCAGGGAAGTTAAAAACAAGAGTTCAAATGACCTGACAGACTCAGTCTCAGCAAAGCAGGTTTGTATATTCACTACTCTTAGTTTCCTCCAGAAGAAGCTGTGATTGACACATATAGGTGACTCCAACATTCCTTCTAGGAGATTGAATGAATGTGAATGTGTGCACTTGGAGGTTGTTTTTTTCAGCTGTGTGATCACAAGTATTTCCTATAGTTCAGTGTTCTCCAATCATATTGTGGGTCCAATGTTCAGCTCCTGGGCAGACTCTCTCTGTGGGACCAGCACTGCTGTCAATGATGGTGGGAAGCCTAAAGCAATGGCTTCAAGTTAAAAAACCTGAGAAAGTATGAAGCAGGTTTTCATTTCTCTTGCAAACCCAGGAAGACTGAACAGAGCACCCACATTACTATGCATCCTTGAGAGTAGAAAGGAACTTTTCCCCCAGCAGAAATGTTTTTGGTAGAATTTAATGATCACAGGATGTGGATACTAGCATGCATGAGTCATAGATATTTCTGTCTCTGAATGCAAGCAGAAACACTATACTCATGAATACCTTCAATCTCTCCATACAGCACAGCACTAAAATTAAACACAGAGAAGACACTGAACTTCCAACATTTTGACATATTTGCTTGTGCTTTCTTGGTATTATCCTAAAGACTATCTGTAAGATACAGATTTTCTGTTCTAGACCAAAGCAGGAGGACTGATTTGTGTGTGTGAAAAGTGAGTTTTCCTCAGCATCATTGTTGCAGAATGTGAAATATGTCAAAATTATCTTAGGTTGGGATGTTCTTCATATGCTTTAAGTTGGCTAATTAAGACCTTCTTAATCAGTAAGAAAGGACTCTTAACCAGTGGAACAATTCCTTAGTCAAGGACATCCTGGAACTAATGAGCTATAAGAATGTAGTAAATCAGGATGTTGTACATCTAAGGATATATTGCCTACTTGTCAAAAGACTCAGTGTATCTCTTAGTGGGACTATCTTTACTGTAATACTAAAAATCATGCCTATGAATCAAAAAGACCCATGCTCAGGTGAAGATCCTTCCCTTGAGCATGAATAGGAGTTAGATGGGATTACCTAACTTGCATGGAAACTACTAACTGATCGTAATAGAAGGGTTGTATTTGGGAAGTTGTTAACTCTGAAATTCTGTGTGTAAGTATGGGTACAGAAGGTCCCACTAGTGTGTTTCATTTGTGGAAGACCTCCATGTACCCAGGCTAGCACAAAGCGGAAAGAAATAATCAATGTCCCTCTTGAGAATGTAATTATGGGCTTGTGGCACACCAAGTAATGAGCCCAATTTTGTGGACAACACCACCAGGCATTGTGCTCCGCATAGAAGGGCTCATGCAGTGGTGGAGGATTCTGGTATGAAATACATGGCACCAGCAAAATAGAGAAGCTGTTCAGGCACATCTTTTGTCATTCATCTTTCCCAATGTATGTTTTTGAAAACTGTTCAGACATTTAACAGGACTTAGAAATAATGAAACCATTTTCCTGGAATATTTTGACCCTTCAAGAGAAGCGTGACATCTGCAAGTGCTTCAGGCTTTTGACTGCATAATATTACTTCAAACATAGGATATTTACAGTTCTGTGAGGAAAACAACTGGAAAACATTGTTTTTAAATTGCTGATGTGACATTTACAGAACTTTAGCAGAACTGGTTTTGTTACAATTTTTAAGCTGTGAAATTCTTGGGGAATTTAATGCTTCCAAAGGCCATTTACTGTTTTCGAACACCATTATTTATACTTTTTCACCAGGAAAAGCTTTCCTTCTTGCTGATGATATTGTACTCTCTCTGCTTAGCTTTAATGAGAGAAGGGTGAAGGGATAGGATGTTGAATCACTAGGTAAATTCCTCTCTCCAGCCTTCACTACAGTAGCTTGTGTGCACAGATTGGAAAGATGAGCTATGCTTGCTTTGTCTGGTGTGGCAGCAAGTGTAATAGAATGCTGATGAATTTAAGAGGTGAACTGGTTAAAACTGAGATTTCTTTCCTCTGGGGATTTTGTGATATTTTCACATATTTTTTCACACTTATGCAAAGGGGAAATGACACATTTCTCTTGCAGCTTATGAATATATTTTTGAGTCAAGTTTCTCCTAGTTTTCTACAGCCTGCCTGAAGTAAGCCGGGAGCCCCAGAGCCCCTGCCTGCCAGGCAGTTAGCTGAAAGACAGTCTGGAGGACTGGTATGTTCTCTTTAGCTCCTGAATGACCCAATTTCATATGAAAACTTGTGCTAAACCTTAGCCTACACATACAGATTGGACAGCATGGCCCAAAGTCTATGAGGGAGCTTTGAGATTAACTGGTCCCATTGTCTTGAGTAGCCGCAACATTAATTGATGATATTTGATGAGGATGCAGAGTAGCTTTTCCCAGTGAAGTGAAGGACTGCTGTTCCTCAAATGGGGCTTCAGAGGTTTTATACATCCTTGTTCTTATGGAGCCCATACACCTCTTGCCATGATGGCAAGGAGAGCAGAGGGCTGGCATTTATAGGTCTGCTGCGAGAGCTCTTTCATTGTAGTGATTTCCTATCCAGTAAAGTCTGAAAATGCAGGCATCTTAATCATTCCTGCTGATGTTTTCAGGTGTGTAGACACAGGCTGTCACTTAAAATGAGACATGGTGTTCCCAATTTGCATTTTGTTTCTTTGATGCTCTTCTGAGGACAGGCACTCACGTGGATCTTGGCTTATTTTAGCTGTTGTCCCTGGCATGGGAGCCTCTGTTAGAAACAGGCCATCCTTTTTCAGCATCTCTTTCACAAATCCTGGCCCATCTGGAGGGAATCTGAATCTCTGCAGGCAGTAGTCAGAATCACTGAGCAATGTTATCCCTCCTGTTGTTTATTGTACAGTTTTGTATTAGAGTTGTTTCTGACATTTATTTTGTTTATGAAGCAAACATTCCTACACCCACTCTTGTTTTTGTTTGATCATGTAAATTATGGTACTTTGCAACTTAATTGCTATAGGCTTTATGAAACTGCATTAAGGACTTCACTAATTGTAGGCTTGCTCCCTTCCTATTTCTGGATGAATTTTGAAATTCTGTAATTTGATGTATTTAATTTTTTGTAACTTTATATAATGAAAATGTGGATTAATACGAAAGTTGCAGAGAAAATCTGGCTCTGCATCAATACAGAGCTATTTCTATCAAAAAGCTTTGTCTTCAGAAGCATTCTGGCAGTTTAGGCTGTTTTTCAGACCAGTGATCCTGGGAAAACCTTTGGGGATTGGCAGCTGATAATTGGAGAAAAGGGTTCTGAGCTAGCCCACCTACAATTATGGACTGTGCCAACGCACCCAACCTGCCCAATTTAATGTCAGAACCACCTTTACAATTGGTCAGGAAAAGTTGCTTTAGCATAACATACAATAATTTGTGAGAAATAGTCAACGATGGGAGCCATTTAGAAACATGAGCATTTCAGTGCTAGGTCCAGCTTACTGCTGGACAACATTCTAGGGTATTGCTGCATCCTGAGGCGTGGGCAGCAGAAGGCTGAATCCTTTAGGAAATATCCTCTCAGTAAAATTATGCCTGTGCAATGACTGGGGATGGAGCACATCCACCAGTCATTATTTTCTATCTCTCTTTGTGGTTCCAGATACTAAAATAAAGAAGCTCAACAAATTTCTTGAAAGCAGTCTTTCCACAGCTGTCTGACCAAAGCTGCAGGCTGTGGGTTGGACATTTGTCTCTGTGTTACCCTACCAGCTTACTTCACTTGTTCTGTCATTGGCTCTACAAAACTGTGAAAACTGTATCTTATTCAGCAGTACAGTGAATCAACTCTCCTTTTTCTTGATTTTCTATGCAGGATCCAGCCTTTCATGGTATGATTAAAGCCATGAAGATGAAGAGCAGCCTGTAGGCCTGACCTGACAATTTGCAAAACAATCTTTGTCTGATAAAATGTCTTTATTAATTTTAACCCCTTTTCATAGTTTATTGCGTTCTTTCTATTTTATCTACTTCACTGCGGAAATGAAACACTGAATTTGGTTTATGTGGCCAGGTTTTAGTAGCAAGAGGGGTGGGCAGAGGGTAGGGGCGGGGAGAGAGGACCTACAGGGGTGGCTTTTGTGTAAAGCTGCCGGAAGCTTCCCCAGTGTCCAGCAGAGCCAATGCCATCCGGCTTCAGTACGGACCAACTACTGGCCAAGGCCGAGCCCATCAGAGATGATAGTAATGCCTCTGTGATAGCAGATTTAAGGAGCAAAAAAGCTATTGCAAAGACATAATTGCAGCAAGAGAAGAGCAGAGTGAGAATATGTGAGAGGAATGACTATACAGACACCAAGGTCAGTTCAGAAGGAGTGGGAACAGATGCTTTAGGTGCCAGAGCTGAAGCTGGAGAATCGCTGAGAATACTAGGACAGACCTCTGGCAAGACAAATACATTCAATGCTTGTTGTATATCTATCCTGGTTTCTCTCTCCCTTATTCCAGAAACAGTGAACTGTAATGGTCTGAGCAAGCAGAGAGAAAGATTGATCAGAGGTAGCTCATGGGAGCAGACGCAGTGAAGGTTTCAGTCTGCTGTGCCCACCTGACTGCTCCAGCTCAATGACTCTGCAGACGCAGTGGTTTTTAGTTTGTAAGAGCAAGTGACTGCATGCTCTTCCCTAATGCTTTGGGTGTTCCTCAGGAAATATATTTTGTATTTGCCTTTGGATAATTTTGTAGTAAGATCTGAACAGTCACTCTGAGTCTCTCAAGAATGTAATGATCCCATTGTCCTAATCAGTTTCAGACTATGCATTATGTCTCCCTTGATCATTGTGCTCTCATTACAGTGCCACATAGGAAGTTTTCTTCATATGCAATTCTTTGCAGTTATTTGTAGTGGGGGCAATGACATTGGCAGAGTTGTGAAGAACGAATTGGGTTGGAAATGGGAAAATAGACCTCTACAGTGGTCTTTTTTTTTGCATGTTAATACAAATTTATTTTTGCATGTTAATACAGTGTTGACACAGTAGTATACATGCTCTGTCAGGTAAATAAAATAAATAGTTTTTTATTTATGAAATCAACAGTAAATTCCAAGAACAAGTGGCAGGTAAGACCTTCTGGGAAAGCTGCTCATCTGTAAAGAATAAGCAAGTAAGCATTTGTTTTTACTTTGCCAGCTGGTTGACTGACATACCCAAATGATCTTGTTATTAGCAGGGGCTGCCTGATTTGTTGAACTGCCAATCTGAAAACCTGAGGAGAAGCAGTATATAAATAAAACAGTGGGGAAATGCACCAGTAAATAAGACAGTGCTTTAAATCTCTTGGCTTAAATAAGATGAATTGGTTGGATTTGAAGGAATTTGCATCTGTTTCTGTTATTGAGAAAGAAATTTAATCCACATTACTATATCACCTGCACCAAATGACAGATCTACAGCTACAGCTCCTGGTTACAGCTATTTTGCATTCAGAGCCTGGAAGCTCTTCTCAGATAATGTGTTATTCCTGGCATTTCACTAGTTCCATGACTTTATATTGCATCGTTAGGCAACCTGAAAAGTTATACAATATAGTCACTAAAATCTAACACTTAAGCAATAATTTTAATATGTCAAACCCACTCTAATTTTTGATATATTTATTTGATTTGAATTCCTTTGAGTAACAGAGATGAAACACAGGTCTGTAGGCTAGATTTTTGATTTGAGAAGCCAGTCTGAAAAATTGCAAAGCATATTTAACTCTCCCAAAAAATTATCTTCGTATGCCTTTAAAACGGTTTTTATGTAACATAGTGAAAGGCTGGAAGATTCTCTGTTTTGATCACTGAGATTGATTCTTAGTAAGAAAACTATGGTTTCCAATGGAAGAAGATCCAGAGACCTTGAAATTCCACTAATATACTGCAAAAAAACCCCCAAACTTCATCTTTCTTCAGCCTCTCCACTTCACCCATTTCCTCATCATACCTAACGCCTGTGAGGAGCGGAAAAGAATTTTCTGTTTCTGGTCTAGGTGCTGTCACTTTGCCTTCAGGGCACTCAAGGTGAAGGAATGACAGGCAGGACCACAGCTTCAAGGGCCCAAACTGGAATACACATCACAGTTGTAGCTTTCAGGTCAGAGCTTGCCTGAAGGAGACACAGGTTTGTCTGCAGTGGGCAAATGTATTCCAGTAAGAAACTACAACCAGCCTTCAGAGGGAGCAGGCAGGAGTTTTAAAATATGACATTCTGGGAGTGACCAATCACAGTCTAGGCGAGGTGATATGCTGTAAAAAAGAAGTTTTGTTTACAAGATTTGCATGAATTTCACTTCTAAGAGACCAGAAAATATAAAAAGGCTAAGAGATGATGCTTCAGCTAATAATGGAAAATACACCTTCTTTGCCACCTTCTGAGCACAACACTAAGATCAGCAGTGTTTGGCTGGGTGCTCTTGCCTGCAGAATCATTCTAACTTCCTCTTTGAGTACTTGTCATTTTCATTTGCAATTGTAGTCCTGTAACATGGGCATGTTGGAAGAAATTTCAGACAGTACACCCAGGGCAGCTGAGGAGACTATAGTAAAATGTTTTTCCATCCAAAATAGAATTGTCCCTGGTCAGGTATAACAGCTCACACGAGAAACTTATGCTAGAACACAGGACATTTCTTGTGCCTGGATGGGAAGTCTTCTGAGTATCCCATTTTTATGAGTCTAGTGCAGACAAGTTTGATTATTCAAGGATGAGGCCCATTCAAAATGTTGGTAGCTTTACTTGCTTCAATTCATTTTGATTTCTGCATCCGACATCCTTTCAAACCTACTAATCTCCATTATAAATATTACTTACTAGGAAAAAACTGGTGATCTCAATGAGTTTACTGAAGGGGGAGGACATGAGATTAGAAACTGATTATATTTCCTCTGTTGAATTTAGTGTTCTGCAAAACCTATTTATTTTTATTTAAATGCAGATTCCATTCAGCAATTCTGTTTTTCTAAGTATTCAGTCATCCTGTGACTATGATGGAAAATATAAAACGCATCAAACTCTAAGGAGGTAATTGTAAATCATAAGTCCACTATGACTGAAGATACAGTCAGACTAATAACACTCCTGTGTTGATTGTTTCCTTCTTGAAATAAGTGATATAGCTTTTCAGAGAGTGTGTGGTTTTAATATTGATGTGGGTATTATACTGAAGTGGAAATGTGACTGTGAAATGGTCCTGGATACTGTTACAGTTTTGGAATCTGTCATGGAATTTTTTCTTTCCTTACCAGCACAGAATTTGGGAGCTAAGCCCAACACCCCCAACACCGCTGCTAGCTAATAAGGGACTACCTGATTGCCTGAATTCCAACATGATTGCTGGGGAAGGTGAGGGGGAGAGGTGTGTTGGTTTTTTTTTAGGTGAGGGGCTTTATTTTTGGTTTTGGCGTCTGCTGGGAGTAGAAGCATCTCAGAATGAGCTCCTTTGGTTTAGCTTTTTTCCCCTCCTGCCTCCAATCCCTAACGCTGGGTGCCCTGTGCTTCAGAGGGAGAGACAGACCCGCCACTGCCTCAGATTTGCTACAGTCTTCCTGAGGGAGCCGACACCACCGGTGGAGGAGCTGCCGCCCCTCTGCCCACCCTGGGCCAGCATTTTTCTAACAAAGAATGAGGAGAGGGTCCTCATTGCCCGTGGAAAAGGCTCCACTCCAGCCCTTTGCAGAGGCAGTCCACATGAGCTTTACCAGCAAAGAAGCAGCTGCCGCTTCTTTCCCAGGACTTTTATCTGCTTTTCCACCGCGGCGCGGCTCAGGGCTGAGGCGGCTGAGGCGCCACNCATACATACATATATATATATATATATACATACATACATATATATATATATATATAGTAGTTAAGAACTGTTATCCTTTTCTATACATTTTCCTAATTAAAGTTTGTTTTAAATTTAAAAGGGGTGTGGTCAGTTTGGGGAAGGAATTTGGACAGACAAATTGTTTAGCTTTCCTCTAAACTAAAAGAGTTGCAAACAGATATACAAAGTAAAGGCTCTGGAGGAACTGAAAAATAAAGATCAGAGTGGAAAATGTGTATGCGGGTGAAAATTTCTAATTGTTTTAAAGATTCTGATATGAAAACAAACAAAACTTCGAAGAACACAGAACAACTCTACATGCTGACTCAAAAGGGAGATAGTCTGAATTAAACTACTTAATGTATGCAGTTGAACTCTGCCTTTATTTTGCTCTTGTAATATTAACACTTCGAATGCAAGGAGAAAAACAGGCTGGGAATAAGTTTTCGTGTGATTTCTTCTGACTTAGTACTGGCCTGGGCAAGCCTTTTCTCTCAATGCACCAATTTCTCATCCCACATTTAGAGAAAATCAGAAATTTGACAGTAGACAACTTGGGATGTCTGTACAGGGTTCAGCCTCTTCAGAAAGGCAACAGGCGCAGACAGCTGCTGAGCAAGTCATTCAAGAGACAACATTGATGACAAATATCAGTTCTCTTCTTAGATCAGAAGGAGTACCAAAGCCCCAAACATGAGAGGGCCCTGCTTTCAGGATGAAAAAGAAGAGATGGTATTGAACAGAGAAGAGAAGATAAGCAAGAGCTCTTCTAGAATTTTTAGTGCATAAGATTGGTAAGTAAGCTAGGACTGTGAGTTACAGTTGTGCTTCTAGTAAACTCTACAGAAACTTTTGTTAAATTGTCTTAATTAGGCTGTTGATTAAATGCTGTTAGTCTTAAGTGCTGCTAAACCTTGAGGCCTAAACTGTTGTTCAAGCCTGGGGCTTAGTGTGGCAAAGGAGTCCACTCAGAACCTTGTGACTCTATGATAGGGCCTATTTTATTTCTTTTTATTCTTACCCTTTCCTATATTTACCTGTTTTCCATCCCCAGCCTCCACACAGGTAATTTTTTGTTGATTTTAGTTTTAAATTGATTGATTTTCAATTTGAGTTTGTTTTTCCTCTGTGTGCTTTAACAGCCTAGTATGTAGCTTAGCGAACCTCGGCAATAAACTTTGTTGTGCTTTCACTTTTATATTAAACCTGCTTTTGCCAATACCTTTGCTATCATTCTTTAAGCACCTGAGTCACTCATTCACGACAGTAGGGGCAACTTCCAAGAAGAAAATAAACTATTCCAGCTGAAATCAGGACAAACCCCTCAGTGTTTCTGAAGGTGCAAATTAAGAAGAATAATTATGTCCAAACTCCATCAAAGTTTAGCTGGTAGAGAAGACTAAGTATTAATTGTTATGTGCCCCCAAGGATGTATTCTTTCCACACACAGAAGCTGGATCTTTTTCTCAGATGCAAGAATGCAGCATGTTCCAAGCGAGCCATGCATTTCCTTTTCCTGTCTGTGTTTCATACTACTTCTGAGGCCCCAGGGATGCTGTAAATACTTCCAAATGCAGTATTTCTGTAAATTTGAACAGCACACCGTTGATCCCCATCTTCCATCTCATTAATAAAATGCTAGAACATATCTGAACTACAGTCTGGTTCTTTAGAGGAATATTACTGCTTAAGTTTATTCACTACTGTTTAACACTGCCTTTTGTATGCTAAATCCCTTCATGTTGTTGAAATCTATGCAACAGTGTTGACAACTAGGACAATCCGAGTTAACACTCGTGTAAGATAATTATAGATTTTGTTTCCAAAACCAGGAAGAAGCTTCATTACTGAAGTCCACCTGTAGAGAGAATACATCAGAACTTAATATAGTATAGAATACATTAGAACTTAACTGACAGAGATTCAAGTAGTAGCCAGTAATTGTTACTGGGCTAGCTGTATCTATTTAACTTTATAGTTGTTGCATAGTTAGCTATAGCTAACTCTGTTAGCAAAGTAACGATAATAATGGCTTATTCTTTAACATTTCTGAGTGTGTGGAAGTCATCAGAAAAAATCTATGAGTTTGGTGTTGGAGTCTTTGTGATTCAGGCCTCTGTTACTGTGTCTTCACTATTAATGGCTGTCATGGTCTATAATTGTTCCCAACTGAGGCTCTTAATTTCATATAAGTAATCAATATAAGCCCCTAAGTGTCCCTTTATCTTTCACAAACTGGGTACTTCCTGTACCCAGCTGGATGGTGGAAATAGTGCTGGATCTTTTTTACTTCTGTGTATCCCCATGGAGCTTCAGAGTAGGGAGCAGGTGAGATGTGACACATAACCTGGTCCACTTTTCTTCTCTGAGTCCTTCTCAAGTGCGGTTGTTGGCCAGCTTTTCCTGCCAGGGCACCAACAGAAGCTGTTTTCCAAAGTCCTGGAAAGAGTTTTGTCAAGTATTTGTTTACTGATGCCTGTCAGTTTTTAACTTGGCAGCACCAGAACAGTCTAGAGCCATAACAAATACTGCCAGAGATTTTTGGCTTGAGGCAGGTGTCAACTTGCCACCTGTCAGTGGTCACAATGGCATCTTTACCAATGCAGACAAGAGGAGAGATCTGTCCATGAAGCTGAATTAGATATCCAGGGGGGAAAAGGCAAGAAAATATTAATATTTTCTTCTGATTTGAAGACTGATTTAAAGAAGCACAGGTGTAGAAAACTAACCAGAAACCCTGGGGATGAACACTGTTTAATATTCGCTCCAGTATCTTCAGGAAATAACCACATACTCCCTGGAGTCTGAAGTGGGAGTTTTTGTGGGAGCAGTTTCTGAAGGAGGGTAGTATGCCTGGACAGAACAGGGCTTGAAAGAAGAATGGCACTTGATGAAACAAGCTCCCCTCTACTCTCTCAGAGCTTGTGTAGTTGAGGCTTGCTAAATGAAGCCATTAAGTAAAAGACTTGATCTCTAGCCCTCAGGAAGGGGAGGAAACTATCCAGTGCCAGGCGACCAGTAATAAGTCTAGCTGAGTGATCCTGTGGTTCTGTCCTAGCCCTGAGCCATAACCTCTCAGCTGGCCTGCTGCTTCAGCAGCTGTGTGGCACGTGGTGGTCCCTGTTTGTTTCTTTACAGACTCTTCAGATAAGGGGTTTACATCACTGCCTTGTCTAGCAGTCAAACACTGAGGACATTTGCTGCCTTTGTGTTATTTTTCCTAAGGTTGTTTGGGTGTGATACAAAGACCAGGATGGAGGGAAGAAGCCAGCTTTGCCCTTCACTTTTCCATGGGGTGAGGTGATGTATGGATACATTTGCTCTTTTTTATCTGCTTGTCTTCAGCAGATGAATGGTGTTATGAGGAAGTACAGGATGAAAAGTGTAGGAGATTACAACTTTCCCTGTTCAGCAGAATAATAGGGAGAACCTTGTTGATGAGTCTCTAGTATAAGCACCTCTCACAGGTTGCTTCCCGGGACTAAGGGAAGAGGTGGAGATGTTGACTGGATTAAAAGGCATGGGACTGACATACTGCTTGTTACTTTGTGCTAGAGACTCTCTTGCTGCTGCTTTTTTTCTGCTTTTATTTGTGTTAGCTGAAATAACATACTATCCCAGAGTCTTGTTTATTTCACAGAGCACAGGGACCTAGAAACTCTGCTTCCTATGTAGTTACTGTATGACTTTCATTATCATGGATCACCGAGTATCCCAAATGTACAGGACATTAGCCAGCATCTCCTCCATGCATAACTGTTTCCCATGCCACTCCAGCTTCCTCATATTTTATTTAGTGTTGAGCCAAAAATTTGCTACCCAAGGGTTTTTGTATATTTCTGTTGAAACTAGAATTTGAAAAGCTTTTTTTGTTGTCATTTTGGTCTTCAAGAAGGCAATTGTGTTTGCCTGCTGATGCATCTGCATTATTACTATTAATAATAAATATATGCCATTTAAACAGGAGCTTTTCATGTACAAAGTGCTTCATAAACAATTTTGAACTCCCCCAGAAAACCTGTGTTTAAAGGGTATAAATGTTGTATGAGTGGCACTTGAAAGTTGGGACACGCTAATGTGAACCCTGCCACCATGGTTCTGTGCTGTGTCCATAATTATAATTTATTAATTATTGGCTTTGTTAACATATAAATTATTGAATGTATTCAAGTCTCTAGAAGATTCTACTGAGCTGGAAATGCACAGCCAGTGGAAGCAGGGACATGTGGCCTAGAGAGTATGAGAACACAGTTCAGATGTGTAGTGATGGGAACAGCACAGCTAAAACACGGATGGAACAGAACTTGGCAAGGGATGTGAAGAATAACAAGGAGGGATTCCATGTATCATTTGGTCAGGGAAGAATGGCCAAGGTGACCAAACAAGTGACAAGGGATATGGAGAAGACTAAAGTACTCAATGAGTTCTTTGCCTCAGTCTTCACTGTCAGTCACCCTTCCCACGCCTATCAACTCCCTGAAGCTCCAGGTGGGGCTTGAGGGTGTGAAGTCCCTCTCACTGAAAGCAGAGAGTGAGTTCAAGACCATCTAACTGAATAGGCATAAGTCTATGGGACCTGAGAACATTTGTCCCAGGGTTCTGAGGGTACTGACTGACACTGTTGCCAAGACATTCTACATCAGATTTGAAAAGTCATGGCAGTCTGGCAAAGTCCCCAGTGACTGGAGAAAGGGAAATATCACTCTGACTTTCAGAAAGGGGAGTTGGGAAGATCCAGGGAACTACGGACCAATGAGCCTCACCTCTGTGCCTGGGAAGATCATGGAGCAGATCCTCATGGAAGCAATGTTAAGGCACATGCAAGACAAGCGGGTGAACTGAGACAGCTGGCATGGCTTTACTGAGGGCAAATTGTGCCTGACCAATCTGGTGGCCTTCTGTGATGGAATGACAGCAATGGTTGACAGAAGAAGACTAATATATGTTATCTACCTAGATTTCTGTAAGGCCTTTGACATGGTACCACACGACATCCTAATCTCCAAACTGGAGAGACATGGATTTTATGGATGGACTATTCAGTGGATAAGGAATTGACTGGGTGGATGCAGCCAGAGAGCTGTGGTCAATGGCTCTATATCCAGGTGGAAACTGGTGATGAGTGGGGTCCCTCAGGTCTCTGTCTTTGGAATGGTGTTCTTCAATGTCTTCATTAATGACAGAGACAGTGGGATTGAGTGCACCCTCATCAAGTTTTCAGACAACAAAAAGCTGAGAAGTGCAGCTGACACAATAGAAGGAAGGGACGCCATCCAGGGGGACCCGGCCAGACTTGAGAAGTGGGCCCATGACAGCCTCCTGAGGGTCAACATGTGCAAGTGCCAGGTGCTGCACCTGGGCCAGGGCAATCCCATACATACAGTCTGGGAGATGAACTCATGGAGAGCAGCTCTGCAGAGTAGGACTTGGAGGTTCTTGTGGATGGAAAACTGGACGTGATGCAGCAATGTGTGTTTATAGCCCAGAACCAGGCAACCAGCATCCTGGGCTGCATGAAAAGCAGCATGGCCAACAAGTTGAGCAAAGTGGTTCTGCCCTTCTACTATGCCCTCATGAGACTCCACCTGGAGTACTGCATCCAGGTCTGTGGTCCTTACCACAGAAAAGATGTGGACCTGTTGGAGAAGGTCCACAGGAGGGTCAAGAAGATGATCAGGGGGATGGAACACCTTTCCTATGTAGACAAGCTGAGAGAGTAGAGTTTTTCAGCCCAGAGAAGATAAAGCTCCAGGGAGACCTTGTTGTGTACTTTCAGTACCTAAATGGAGCTCATAAAATACAGGGTGACTTTTCACAAGGGCATGTAGTGACAGTACAAAAGGCAATGCTTTTAAATGGAAAGAGGGCAGGTTTAGATTAGATGTTAGGAAGAAATTATTTACCGCGAGGCTGGTGAGACACTGGAACAAGTTGCTCAGAGAAACTGTGAATGTCCCATCCCTGGCAGTGTTCAAGACCAGGTTGGATGGGGCTCTGACCAACCCGACCCAGTGGGTAGCAACCTTATCTATGATGGGGGGTGGGAAATTATCTACACAGTCCCTGACACCTCAAACCATTTTGTGATTCAATTGACTCTGTGATTAAAAACTAGTGCCTGTTTTGAAAAGGAATAAGACAGAAGAAGGATTGTAGGATGAGACAGAATACTCTACCAAGTGAGTAGGAGAATGAACCAGGAAAAGAAAGTCTGTATGTGGAGCTGAAAGCTCTACAAGATGTCTATTTTTTTGGTATGTGTTCATATTGTCAGTTGTTTCAGAAGTAAGACAGGTACTTTCTGCAACACTCGATTGCCATGATACTGTACAATTTCATTGTTGTGAAAATATTTTACCAAACTGATGGCACCCTTTACTTGAATAGTGTGCCCTTGACCTCAACTGGACAATGAGGTTTTCTGATTAACTCACTGAACCAAGGAAACTGCTGAATCACCTAGTTCCAGAATTTGTTGTTAGGAGTCTGATCTTTCAACAGAAGAAAGACAACCAGGTTTTTATCTTTTTTTTCTTTCACTTTTTAGTTTTGTTTTCCCCTTGCCTTAAAATAATGATTTCTGACAAGAGGGGATGCAGTAGAGTATATACCCTGGACTGGTAACCTGGCAAAAGGAGAAATTATTTTTGGTTGCCTAAGCTGTATGTGATGTACCCTGCCATACACCACATTGATTTGGCCTTAGGTTTGCAGTGATCAGGCATCTCTTGAATAAAAGCTGTTCTCCATCTCCCAAGGAGTATAGGCACAGAGTGTTTGCTTCAGCTGGAAAAACACTATTTAATACCTGTCCTCTGCTTGACAGAGGCTTCGCAGTCAACAGAGCTTGTGCATAGCTAATTTTGTAGTTAATGTAATTATTTTTAAGACTGTGTGTGAGGATAGCAATCTTACACAAAGCCTGAGACAATCAGCATGGGTATTGGTTTTGCCCTCAGCCAGCACAGTGTTTCTGCAAAGTTGGACAGTTGGTGCTAAGCCACAGAAACTGTATTTTCAGTGGTACTCTGTCCTTCACGTGCTTGTCTTGTCCTTTCTTCAGGGAAGACAGAGCCAACATTGTAAGAAACAACATCAAAGAAGACATTCAGGTCAGCTCACCTGGTCTTCTTTTCCATTTTCCTTCAGCAAAGGGAGTTCCCAAATTTAGGATCAACCAAAAGGCTTGCAAACTGAGGGTGTTAATATATAAGAGCTCTGAACATCTTGTAGCAATTCAGAATGTAATTTTGTGGCAACCTTTACACTTTCAGTGCTTCAGATGCTCTTTCTAATGTGCTTCTTATCATTATCATATTAATATTTAATTATAATTAAATATGCTACATGAGTGTCCTAGTTAAAGGGGCTGGGACCATCATTATGTGACTATAACCAAAATTGTGTATTCCACACCCTCTATGTAATTTCTGATGGCCTGTTAATAATTATTCATTTGCAGCATCTGCCCAGGGGACACCTGACACCTCAGGCTACAAGCTGGGTGTTAAAGAACCTTGTGAGGCAGGGAAGTGTTTCTTTTTCTTCATACCATTGACTCAGTAGTGAAAACTTCCCTCCCGGGAGGCACCAGCACCTTCACACTCTGAGGGGTTGTCTGCTAATCGGCCATTAGGGACTGACACAATAGGCAGTTACAATGACCTAGACCATCAAAGATTCAAAAAATATCCCATGACTCACAGAGTTAAATCATCTGTTTTGAAATTCCTCACCCTGGGAGAGGTACTGGGCATTTCCACCTGAATCTGAGCGTATATAATCTTTGGGTTTTGGGACTTCGAGTACCACTTGTCAAATCCAGAGGAGGACAAGAACCTCAATAGGACTGTGACTGCCGCTCTTGACAAGACTGTGACCATCATCCTCATCAACATCCTTTTACTTTGCACTCAGGGGGATCGCTTGGAGCTCAGTACAGGGGCTAACAAACACTGTTCTGTTCTTGCCCCAGGGTACTGGGTTATAATTCTGTTTTTGTGGGTTAAAACCCAGTTTTTCTCTGTATCATTGTATTTATTGTAATTTTTGTAGTAAATTGTAACTCTGACTTGTAATCTCTCTTGGGCTGGGTTCATTTCCCTGCTGGCTTACCTTTAAACCAGCACAATTAGAAATAATTTAGTACAATGTTTATATACAGATGAATACTTTAAACCAGGCTTTCTAGAGGAAAAAATCCATGGAATAATGTATGGAGATGTGCAAACATTCAAAAATGTTGAACTTCTCAGCCGATTTCAACCAAGTTTATAAAAGGACATAGGTCTCAAAGATTGCTTTAAAATTTTAATAGAATGCCTGTCGCAGTTAGATGAAAGCAAGGGTCTCAAATCTGAGTCAAAAACAACAGAAAAAAAAAGAAAAAAAATATTTACTCTCAGCCTTCTACTGGACACCTGAAATCCACTCAGGAAAGTTATCATCCCCTGACCATCTTTTTCCAGCCATGGAACACGTTTGTTTATATTGGAAACTTGGCGTCACACAGCAGCATCAGTGTGGTGAATGACATTTTCCTACAATCGATTCAGGTCTTACCTATCTTTCAAGCTCAATTCTTTCAGTGCTATTTGCTTTTATCCTTCATTTTGCCAGTTGTCTCCTGTACTTCTCTTCTGAAACTTTTCTAAGTAGTCCTTGGTCTCTCCATCCTAAGTGAAAGTTTCATATCTGGCAGCTGCTCAGTTCTTCATTGCAATCCAAACAAAGGAACACTAGCACATCTCCTTTGTCTGGAAAAAAAAGTGGTTAAGGAAAGACTCCAATTCAGTTAGTCATGAAGTATCTGTGATAAAAGCACAAATTGTGCACTGTTTCTTCTTCTCCTTAGAGGTGCTCCTATCTTCATAGCTTGACTATGGGCCAGGTGACAGCCTGGGTCTTTTCCATTTGCTTTATGCAGTCTTTTAATAGAGCTCCTGATTTGACAAGTTTATAAAGAAAAGTTCTTTCAGAAGTCCAGAAATGAGATAGCAGGATTTCTATCTGTCATCAAAAAAGACACCCTTAAAAAAATCTGGAAAAACACTGGAAGGCAAGAATTCTGAGAGAGTCCGTTCCACGTTAGCCTGGAGGTCTATTAGTTGGTTATGTTTTTTCAAACAGTGGCTGCAGACATTTATTTGAGGAACCAGAAATAAGAAAGATCCTTCCTCCAAGTTGTTTTTCCAGTTTGTGCCAAACGTCTCCACTCTGGAGAAGTTTCTTAGAGAAGTTTTGGCAGTTAGATAAATTGACAGCCAGACAGACTCCATTCAAAGTGATTATTAAAGTGATTTATTTCTGCAGTTTTCCCTGGTTTTCCCTGTCTGACCTCATCTCAGAGCTGTTGATCTGCACCCAAAGCTCTCCCCTACATGATGCAGATTTGCTTAATGACCCTTTATTATCATTAACCCCTTTTAATAGAACACACTAGCCTATCTATCAGTGTTATATTTCTGCATCATCCCTTTTCAGCTGTTTCCATCCATACAATTATTGAAAAATACAAACAGGCTAGAGAACAGCCAAAATCCTTCTTTCTGTTTCCCTTCTCAACCCTGAAAGCAACCATACCATTGCTCCTAAATGCAGGAGAATAAATGAGTCATTTCTGCCATACAGAGATAGTGATAGATTGTCAGAAATAGATGAGGTAATTCTCAGAGAGCTCTTTAGTGTCCCCAGTTAAATCAAATGCCTTTCAGTACCATAGTGGATAATGCAAATTACCCATTTTGACAGACCTGGCAATATGAGATATCCTGGCTGGAGGTTGTTTGACTGGATGTACGTGTCTCCATCCAGACTTCTAGTGGGATTGAGAAATAGAGACCGTGAGCATGGAATTGTTACCTTTCTGAAGTGGATACCTGAAAGCTGACCACGTGATTTGGTCTCTAGAAATAATGAGTTCTGTCCATGAGAGGAATGATGAATGACTGTGAATTAGAATACAGGTTAGGTCAGATGAACCTAACTATAACTAAAAATACGTGAGCTGAATCAGTTTGTACATCTGTTCTGGTGCTTTACCCATGAATGAAACACTAGGATGCTGGTCTATATTTGCAGATTTGCGTCACAGCCTTTGTTCTTTATTCTTACTAGTTTCTGATGACCTGAGCTATGATATGAACCAGAGGAGACCGGAAGACAGAGAAAACACCAACCTGTTTCAAACAGTACCAAACTTGGCCGGAACACTGGAATGGCGCTTCAGAGATTTTGGTTCCGCCAAAAACTTCTGTGTAACTCCAGAAGTAGATGAGCTTGTGCCACCTGCCCCAGTTTTGTCTTCCTGCTCCAGAATGCAGGCTCTCTGCCTTGAAGACTATGCAACAGCAATCTTAGTGGCACCCTGGTTTTTTGTCAACAATAACAAATAAACAATCTCCTTTACAAAGTGGTTAATTTTAGCCAGTCTGTGTTCCTACTGGTTATATTCCACAGAAGCTTGGATATTTGTATGCTAGCAATGTATATCAAAAATTATAGTACTGTAGGAAATCTGAAGTAGATTGTTATGATGCCCATTTGAGCTTGATGATCTTAAGGCTCTTTTCCAACCTGAAAGGTTCTATGATATTATGTTGTTTGGTTATGAAACTCAGTTCTTCATGATAAATAAACTCAATGGATGCCAGCAGTTCAGTTCCCAGGCATCTACTTAAGAAAAACAAGGTGTATTCAGCTACTGGAAATCAGATATGCCTGTATGCTTTATATTTAAATAGGTGAGTATTTCTTGGATCTTCTGGAAAGATATTTGATTTAAAATCTATTAATAAATTGTTTCTCAGACATTTAAAATATTGAGCCACCTTTAAATGAAGGGTTAATATGTAACCTTTATAAAATATACTAATATTTTAACTATTTATGAGTCAATACTTTAACAAAATAACTCTCAAGCAAGGCCTGAAATCACCATTGCTTGACTAGAATGTGGCTGAATTGTGGAAGAAGCTCTGAAGAAGGCTTGAAATCTGAGCATGGGTGATCTGGCATTGGAGATGAGGTAGGCCTTCCCGACAAAAATAGATTTACTGCGGTGTTTCCAACTTAGTGTCTTGCCTTTTAATGTTTTACTGCATAATAGCTGTTCAAAATAGAGAACATTCCCTCCCATTTCATTCTGATACACTTTATCTGGGAAGTGATATGTGACTGGTAGAATAGAAGAAGTGCTGCGTTATGTTATGTTGTGCTCTTGGTAGAGCTTCCCTGTTGTTTCTCCCAATCTATGCTGACAGTTCAGGACTGCAGAAACAGAATGACTCTGTTCCTGCTTTGGCATAGAGCCAGATGTTTTCACATGGGACCTAACAATCATGGGAAAAGCTTTTGTTCGTGCTGCAGTCAAGGCACCAATCACTGATAAAAGCTGTCCATAGCTAAGTTTTCTTTACTGAATGCTTGATTGCAAAGTTTCACTCTCAGACTTCTAAGGGAGGATTGTAAAGAGTTCAAAATGCTCCTCAGTGTTGGCCTTCCTGGGTGAATTGGATTAGACTCACTCCTGCATGTGTCTTGGGCAGAGACATGTCCAAACAGACTTGGGGGAAAATAGGGCTGCATTTGTTGATGGCAACAAATTGTTGATTTGCTTTGTGGTGCAGAGGGGTGCCAGGCTTCTCTCCCGGCTCTCAGAAGAGTCAAGGGCAAACAGTACCTGTCAGAAAATTATGTTCTGTAAAGTGATTAGTTTTTGCATGAGTTTGTACATACCAGAAACCTGACCTGCACACTTTTTGCAGGCTGTTTATTCAGAGATCAGGCGTCATGGAATCATTAAGTTTGGAAACGATCCCTACAATCTTCAAGGCTAGATTTAAAGCTGGAATGACCTCTAGAAGAAATAGGAATGATGGGTGAATGCAATTCATTTTTCAGCACATGGTCAGAGTATGTGCGCTGTGGTCCTGTGATATAATCAGAGCCTTATTTTAATATTTTACTGTGGTGCAGGAGACACATTGTAAGAACTGCTGTAGTACCACTAAAGATAAATAGACTCAACTAGTGTTAGGACAGCAAGACAGAGAGAAGACAAGTGACCTTGAAAGAGCTTTGGCTGTATAGTGAGGGAATGTATGTTCTGACTTCTGCATCTCTAGTCAACAGCTGGCTCACTGGGGAGGTCTCCGATAATTGGAAGTTGGCCAATGTAATGCCCATCCACAAAGAGGGCAGGAAGGAGGATCCAGGAAACTACAGACTTGTAAGCCTGACCTCAGTGCCTGGCAAGGTTATGGTGCAGGTCATCCCAAGAGCAATCACATGGCATCTACAAGATGGACAGGGGGTCAGACCCAGCCAGCACAGGTTTAGGAGGGGCAGGTCCTGCCTGACCAACCTGATCTCCTTTTATGATCAGGTGACCCACCTGGTGGATGAGGGGAAGGCTGTGGATGTGGGCTACCAAGACTTCAGCAAAGCCTTTGACACTGTCTCCCATAACACACTCCTGGGAAAGCTGGTAGCCCATGGCTTGGACAGGGGCACTCTCTGCTGGGTTAGGAACCAGCTGGATGGCCGGGCCCAGAGAGTGCTGGTGAACGGGGCTGCAGCCAGTTGGCAGCTGGTCATTAGAGGTGTTCACTGGGGGTCAGTGTTGGGCCCAGTCCTGTCTAATACCTTTATTGATGATCTGGATGAGGGGATTGAGTCCACCATCAGCAAATTTGCAGATGACACTAAGTTGGGAGGATTGTTGGTCTNATTGTTGGTCTGCTGGAGAGTAGGAGGGCTC
>VWZG01006807.1:0-11075 GCA_013396735.1 Grallaria varia
TGGAAGTCCCCTTGGAGCTCTGCAAGAAGGAATTCCCTCATGGATGCTCCTCAATCCCACTGTGATGTTCTCTTGGACCCCCACGAGGGGGAACTCCCTCATGGCAGCCCCTTTTTCCCCCCCTCACCCTCAGTGTCTCCCAAAGCCCATCCCTGCATCCCATGGGATTTCTTTGCCCTCCCTCCCACTCTGTGCTCAGTTTTCCCCCCTTCCCTCCTTTTCATTCCCTATGATTTCCTTTATTTTTAAGCCGTAATTGCTGCCAGATCCATTAAAAAAATGCCTGGGGAAAATGGGAGGTCCAAAACTTGTACCTTCCAACAAAGGGCTGATCCCACCACAGTCACTTTCCCAATTATTTAGGGATTTTCCCACCCTCCATCCCTGCAATTAATTAATTTAACAGGAACATCCCACTGATTTGAATGTTCCTGCTGTTTCAGGAAGGAACGAGCCCTGACGAGAAGGCGACAAGGGACAAAACAGCGTCGTCACCACCCGTAGGGTGACACACATCCCACCCCACAAACCATGGAAGATCCCCGTCATCCCAACGAGCCAGGACGCTCCTGCACCGCTCCTCGTTTTCCCTCTCTTTTCCCGTGAATTTTTGTAGACTCAGAGACTCAAATCCTGTTTTAAAGCAGGTTTTTGGGTTTTTTCCCTGTGGGATGAGGGAATCTGCTCAGCTCTGTCTTGGCTAAGGCAGGAATTGCATCCAGCCTGTCCTGGCTAAGGCAGGAATTGCATCCAGCCTGTCCTGGCTAAGGCAGGAATTGCATCCAGCCTGTCTCTGCTAAGGCAGGAATTGCATCCAGCCTGTCCTGGCTAAGGCAGGAATTGCATCCAGCCTGTCTCTGCTAAGGCAGGAATTGCATCCAGCCTGTCTCTGCTAAGGCAGGAATTGCATCCAGCCTGTCTCTGCTAAGGCAGGAATTGCATCCAGCCTGTCCTGGCTAAGGCAGGAATTGCATCCAGCCTGTCTCTGCTAAGGCAGGAATTGCATCCAGCCTGTCCTGGCTAAGGCAGGAATTGCATCCAGCCTGTCTCTGCTAAGGCAGGAATTGCATCCAGCCTGTCCTGGCTAAGGCAGGAATTGCATCCAGCCTGTCCTGGCTAAGGCAGGAATTGCATCCAGCCTGTCTCTGCTAAGGCAGGAATTGCATCCAGCCTGTCCTGGCTAAGGCAGGAATTGCATCCAGCCTGTCTCTGCTAAGGCAGGAATTGCATCCAGCCTGTCCTGGCTAAGGCAGGAATTGCATCCAGCCTGTCCTGGCTAAGGCAGGAATTGCATCCAGCCTGTCTCTGCTAAGGCAGGAATTGCATCCAGCCTGTCCTGGCTAAGGCAGGAATTGCATCCAGCCTGCATGGACAGGGCAACCTTTGCCTGTTCCACTGCCTTTTTCCGGGAGCACGGCACGTCATCCCAGGGCGCTCCGGCTCTGCCAGGGGGGCACGTTGACTTCATTGAGAGAGTGGATTCCTTCACCTACTCGGATTTCTTCCGGGATTATTTGATTCCCAACCATCCGTGCATTTTCTCCGCCAAGTTCACAGAGGATTGGGGCGGCAGGAGGAACTGGGTCACTCGGGATGGGAAGCCAAACTTTGATCATCTGCTGCAGAAGTTCGGTGAGTCATGGGACCTTTGGGCCTCCTTGAATTCCAAAGTGACACGGCTTTTATTTTTTTTATTTTTTTTTTTAATGGAATTTTAGGAATTGAACCATTAAACCCAACCAATTCGCCAGACGTTTTATCCTAAATTAAAATTCTTTTCCTCTGCTTTTCCTCATTATATTGACCCTTTTCCTCTCCTTTTTCCATGTTATGTTGATCCTTTCTTGCTCCTTTCCCTCTCCTTTTCCTTATTATATTGATATTTTCTCTCCTTTTCCTTATTATATTGATATTTTTCAATCATTTTTCCTTATTATATTGTTACTTTTCCTCTCCTCTTCCCTTATTATACTGATCCTTTTCCCCTCCTTTTTCCTTATAATATTATTACTTTGCCTCCGTCTTGTATTGATCCTTTCCCTCTTCTATTTCCTTATTATACTGATATTTTCCTCTCCTTTTTCCTTATTATATTGATATTTTCCTCTCCTTTTTCCTTGTTATATTGATATTTTTCCTCTCCTTTTTCCTTGTTCTATTGATCCTTTTCCTCTCCTTTCCCTTATTATATTGATAATTTTCCTCATTATATTACTACTCCACTTATTATGCTTATTATATTGATCCTGTTTCTCTACCTACTCACACTTTGTTTTGCAGATTTCAATCCCAAATGGAATTCCACAACAAAACAAATTAAAAACCCCATTGTATAATTTAACCACACCAATCTATTTCCCTGCTCAACATTAACCAGGGAACAGCCTGAAACTTCCCTCAGGAAAAGGGAAAATATTTTGTAGTTCCAGTGAAATATCCCTCCAGGCTGCAAAATATCGGTACATTTAATAGTTATAAATAGTATCTAATGCAATACCTATAAATATCTACTATAGATAACATATAAAAGGGATTATTTAAATTCAAAGTAATACAAATGATATTTATACTCACATAAACAATACTATTTAGAAATATTATAAATAATATTTATAGATACAGCTGGTATTAGACTAGTCATTAGTTAATTATTAACAAATTAGTTATTATATCAGTTAATATGTTAAAATTCCGTATAATAATATGTATAGATATATTCATTAGATATCTATATATATTAGTTAATATGTTTAATAGTAATTGTAACATATATATATATATGTTAATATATTTAATAATAATCAATACCCCACTTCCAGTGGAGTTTAAGAGGAAAATTCAGGCCATATTAAATAAAGAACAGGAAAATTTGAGCCATGTGAATGGAATAACTGGAAAATTCCAATCATGCGAAATAAATAAGATCTGGTTGGAGTCATGTTTGCCTGGAATGATGATCCTGGGACAGGGATTGTCCCTTCCTGTGTTTGGATTGTGCTTGGAACGTTTGAAGGCCCAGATATCCGGGGCTGCTGTGAGGGAAAGGGACTTCAGTCCTCCTGCCCTCACCCGAGCTGGTTTTCCAGGAGAGGCTCTCGTGCCTGTTGCCAACTGCGATATCAAGGAATACAATTCCAACCCCAAGGAGCAGCTGCCCTTCAAGGAATACGTGAAGTACTGGAAGGAGTACATCGACAACGACTATCGCTCCTCCCGAGGCTGCCTCTACCTCAAGGACTGGCACCTCAGCAGGTGGGAGTCCTGTGTGCTGCTCCCACGGCCTAAGGATCAGCTCCCGAGCCTGGGAATTGGCATCCTTGGCATTGCTCAGCCTGGAAAAGGGAAGGCTTCAGGGTGACCTAATTGTGGCCTTCCGGGACCTGAAAGAGCTACAGGAGAGATGGAGAGGGACTGGGGACAAGGGGATGGAGGAACAGGACAAGGGGGAATGGCTTTAAAGAGCCAGAGGGCAGGGATAGGTGGGATATTGGGATAGAATTCCTGGCTGGAAGGGTGTGGAAGGACCGGAATGGATTTCCTAGAGAAGCTGTGGCTGCCCCTGGATCCCTGGAAGTGTTCAAGGCCAGGTTGGAGCACCCTGGGACAGTGGGAGGTGTCCCTGCCCATGGCACGGGGGTGGCACTGGGTGATCCTTCAGGTCCCTCGCAACCCAAACTATCCTGGGATTTTGTGATAAAGGATATGGCTGATTGGTCTTTTCACCCGGATTCTGGAGGGAGAAGGAACAATGTCATGTTTTCCTGAGACCCCTTTCCAACCCTTTCCCAGGGCTTTCCCAGAGCAGGATGTTTACACGACCCCCGTGTACTTCTCCTCCGACTGGCTCAACGAATACTGGGACGCTGTGGCTGTGGATGATTATAGGTTTGTCTACATGGGACCCAAGGGCTCATGGTAAGCTGGGGGGGGTCTCCCTCCTTGTAGAGACTCATTTGGAAGTAGAATATCCCAAGGGATTGTCAAATTCTCCTTCGGGATATCCCTACACTGTTCTACCTGCATCCATCCAGTCTCGTCTCCCAAAGTCCTGGAGATGAGCTGACCCTTTTAGCTAAAGAGAAAGCCCTGAATTTTGCACACAAAACCTGCAAAAAAAAAAAACAACAACAAAAAAAAGTCTTGTAGCTTACATAAGGATTTAGAGCAGAAATTCCCTTGGGATCATCGGCCACTTGTGATTTGCAGGGTCAGCAGAAGCCTCAGATGAGTCAGATGTTTTGCAGGTGAAAATGTCAGCCCAGCCTTTGTTCTGAAGTTGCATTTGCAGTATTTTTATCAGTTCCCATCACAGAATCTCCTGCCATGCAGGGATTTGTGGGATAAATTAAGAACTAAACTGGTGGAGAAGCACAGAGATAGAAAACTATGTAGATGCAGATACATAAAATTCCCTGAAGAAAAGGGATCGGTCCCTCCGAATCTCAGAGACTTTAAGATGAATTAAAGTTTTGAGGCTTTGGCTTGGCTTCAACCTCTGCTTTGCCCACAGGACACCGTTCCACGCTGACGTCTTCCGTTCCTACAGCTGGTCAGCAAACATCTGTGGGAGGAAGAAATGGCTCCTGTATCCAGCAGGACAGGAGGAATTCCTGAAGGACCGCCACGGCAACTTACCTTTCGACGTGACTGCCCCCAACCTGCAGGACAGGAGGGTTTACCCTCGCTACAACCAAAGCCAGCCCCCCGTGGAGATCGTGCAGGAAGCAGGGGAGATTGTCTTCATTCCCAGTGGGTGGCACCACCAGGTCTACAACCTGGTGAGACCCCTGGGGCCACCCTGCCCCCCGTGCAGGGACGGAACCTGGCAGCACGTGGGGATCAGCTCAGAGCCTGAGGGATTAACGGGGATCCCAGAAAGTTTCAGAGGGAAAAAGTTGAGAGAGAGCAAAACATTTGGGAGGGAAGGTCAATCCGTGGCTGCTCCAAGGGGATGTTGGGAAGGAATTCCACCCCTGTGATGGTGGGGAGGCCCCTGCACTGGGACACAGTGGATGCCCCATCCCTGGGAATGTCCAAGGCCAGGCTGGACAGGGCTTGGAGCAACCTGGGATAGGGGAAGGTGTCCCTGCCTGTGGAATGAGATGATCTTTAAGGTCCCTTCCAACCCAAACCGTTCTGGGATTCTCTCATGGCTAAAACCCAACCTGAATTCCAAAGCTCCTTGAGTAACAGGGGAATACGCAAGGACACCACTCCCCGCATCCCCTTTCCCTGTTGGTTTTTTTTTGTCATTAAAAGCTTCCAGTTGCTCAGAAACAGGATTCTAAGAGAGACAAGAGACCTGTGGGGAGGTTAATCTTGGGTGCTAATTGTAAATTGTAATTTAACACTTAAAATGCTAACAAACTGGTCTTCATGCTTCCATCCCCAAATTAACAACCACCTTCCCTTCCTCCCCACGACCTTCTCCCACCTTTGAGCTCTGAAATGCTCAGACAGGGGAATGAGAGACATTTGCCAATTTACAAACTAACTTTGGTTCTTCGGGAACGTGGGAAGGGACAACTTGGTCCTGCTGCCAAGGAAGCTTTTCCCTTGCTGAGGGAGCATTCTGGCCGTTGTCTCACACATTCCTTGTCGTCGTTCCTAATAAGCCCTTGAATTATCCCTTCAGGAGGACACCATCTCCATTAACCACAACTGGGTGAACGGCTGCAACGTGGCCATCATGTGGTGCTTCCTGCAGGATGAACTGGCGGCCGTCCAGCGGGAAATCAACCAGTGGAAAGACCCCATGGACGACTGGCACCTCCAATGCCAGGTACAGCGTGGTTCTGCCTGCCTGGCTCTGCTCAGGGATCCTGAATTCCAGGGATTTATTGGACCGCTTCGAAGCACTCGAAGTCCTTTACTTCCTACCTGGAATTTACATTTCATGAAGAATGAGGAAGTGGTGATGGTTTTGTTTTGTTTTGCAGGAAGTCAAATATTCCCTCGATAAACTGGGGAATGGCCAGAGTATTTTTTTATGTCCAGGTTGAGATGTTGCTTGAAAAGCAAATGTTCCTACTGCTCTTCTTCAGCTTATCCTTTCAAGACTATTCCTGGTCAGAGAGTTCTGCTCCAGAGCCAGGCTGGGAGAGCTGGGAATGTTCCCCAGGAAAAGGCTCCACGGAGACCTGAGAGCCCCTTCCAGTGCCTAAAGGGGCTCCAGGAGAGCTGGAGAGGGACTGGGGACAAGGCAGGGAGGGACAGGACACAGGGAATGGCTTCCCACTGCCAGAGGGGAGGGATAGGTGGGATATTGGGAAGGAATTCCTGGCTGGGAGGGTGGGGAGAGACTGGAATGGATTTCCCAGGGAAGCTGTGGCTGCCCCTGGATCCCTGGAAGTGTCCAAGGCCAGGTTGGAGTAGCCTGGGCTAGTGGGAGGTGTCCCTGCCCATGGCAGGGGTGGCACTGGGTGATCTTTTAGGTCCTTCCAACCCAGCCCATCCTGGGATTCCATGAAACAACAAATGTAAATTTAGGTGAAGGTGGCAGCAGGTTTCTGTGTCTGCAAAGAGAACGTATTTCTACTGAGCAGGGTTTTATCTTCTGTGCTGTCCTGGTTTAGGCTGGGAAAGAATTCATTTCCTTCCACAGTCTTAGCCAAGAAACCAATGCAGAGTTTCTTTCTGGTGGCTGTTAATGCTGGGTGGATTTCTTTCAAAACAGCAATTTAGCACTCAGGAGGAAGAGGGTGTTGCTTTGGGGGCTGGTGCCATTTCAAACACAAACTACCCAAAAAGTTATTAAATGTAATTATTTATGATTCCATGTGATGATGATTTTGTAACTCTTCTGTTTTCCCCACCCCTTTAGCTGATCATGAAGTCCTGCACGGGCATAGACTACAAGGAGTTCTACAACTTCCTCAGAGTTATTGCTGAGAACAGGATTTCTGTGCTGGAGAAGGGCCTGGATGAGGAGGCTTCAGCCAAGGACACTCCCAAAGCTGCCATTTCCACCTTGGGAATGCTCCATGCCGTGTTTGACCTCAAGAGGACTGTGAAGGTGTTGACATCACTGAGTGCTAATGAGGATTTCAAGAAGCTGGACCTGACCTCCCTCTCCCCACCTCCCGAGGCTTTGCTCCACCACCTGAAAGCTGCAATAGATACAGCCCTGCTCTGACTTGCCTTTCCCTCCATTCTGAACCTTTTCCAAAGGGTTTGGAGAAGACTCACTGCTCCCTGTTTACCAGCTGGGGCAGTTTAAGTACAAAGAGCTTTACTACAGGCTGGGGAGGGAGTACATTCATCAGGCTGAGTATCCTTATGGCTTTTAGAGTCATTGGATAAGGGGGGAAAAAAAATCCCAGCTCAAGGGAAAACCCAAACTTTATTTTATTATGATCTCCCATTCAGGGAAGGGGACAGAAATTCCCTGTGGATAAAACTTCGAACCAAATTCCCTGTGCTTCCAAGAGCAAACTGCACTCGAGCTCTGCTCTGTCTGCTCACAGCTCAGTGATTTTAAGACCTCTCCTGCTTCCAGGTGCAGCTCAGCTTATCTTTTCCCTTTTTTTTTTAAGGGAACTAGTTAGCTTCCATGGAAGCCTGAGCTGGAGCCTGGATGTGGAAGTGCTGGCTCTCCTTTTGTCCCACAGAGCTGGAAGTCTCAGGCAGAGTCAGCCCTCAAACTGCTCCAGGATTAGATTTAACATCCTAATAAAGAAGCTGGAGCCCTGATTGCCATTAAGAGCACTGTTAATTAAGCATGTCACCCACCCGAGGTGAAAAGGAGGGATTTGAATGCACTCCCGTGTTCCCACGCGCTCTTCCAAGGCACAGCATTCCCTCCGGCAGGGATTGGATCAGGGAAGTCAGCAAGTAGCCTCCCAGCAGCTGCTGCAGAAGCCATGCTGTGAACACACCAAACAGCACTTTGCACAGCTCCACAGCACAATTCCCAGCTGGAATGCTGCCCCTTGGGCTAAAATATTCCCAGCGAAACTATTCCCTCTCGCTCTTCCTGGTTGCCTAGAGAAGCACAAATGGCTGCACACTGTTACCTTAGTTGTCACTTCAGGGCTCACTTGAATTATTGCTCAAGAACCTCCTTGATTTTTCCACCCGTCAAAGCAGCTAAAAAACCGGATGTTTAGGAAGTGCAACGGTAGGCGGAGAAATCCCCTTTTTCTAGATAATTCCATGGGTTTGTACTCGCATGCACTTTGCATGTCCCTTTTCTAGGAGAAAAAGCTGCACTTTTGAGTAGCAAGCGGTACCCGAAGGGAAAACTCACCCAGGGCATGGCAGGAACGTGGAGAAAACAGCCTTTTTTTTTTTTTTTTCCTTTTTTTAATTAATAAAACCACCCTCCAACCTGCTGGCAGGAGGTTTCTTTAGACTGCAAAAGCCCCGGGTTGAAGCACCTCCGAAATTCCAAGGGCACAGCTGTTGCCTTGAGGGCTGTTTCCATTCTCTGAGAACAGGCAGCTGGACTTTCCTTCCTTAGATGAATAAAGTGAGATTTCCTAAAGGTGGGGAGGGAAGGAAGATTTCCAGCTGCCAAGGAGTGTTTTGGGTAGGAAAAAGCATGTTTTTTTGGCTTTGTGTTCCTGTCTCTCTGCATGTTGGGGACGCTGGCACCAAACGTGGGTTTAAGCCTTACTGCTCCAGCAGGGAAAAGAAGCACAAAAATGACATTTCTTGACGCAGATTTGGGGTTCAAATTCTTCATTCCCATGAAAGGTGGAGGCACTGAAGGAGCCACGTCTTTTCTGAACTTCAAGAAATAAAGCAAATTCTGCAGTGCTTTGAAAAGAGGTTGGAAGAAGGAGCATGCAAGGCTGGAATCCCTCTTCAAAATCCAAACTGCTTTATTTAAATACAAAGTTACTGTAAAACATACATCAGGAGATTCTGATACCAATATATTAATTCTTGTAATCAGTGGATTATTTATTAAAGCATAATACTTGTGAGAAACGGGAGGAAAGAGCCTGTTGAGTGTTGTTGTTTGCCTGAAGTCACTGACCTGCACACCTAAAAGTCAAACTGTAAAAAAAAAAATAAAATACAACCAAGCAGGTTAAAAACCTGTCAGATCTCTAAAAAGGCAGCTGGGGCGTGCCTGGTTTTGGGTGACATCCCAAATATCCCTTTGCCTTTCCCAAAGGCAGTGTCAAACCCAGGCTGGCTGTGCTGCCGTTTGTGCCCCCTCAGGAAAAGCAGCTTTGTCAGTGCCCGAATCCAGGGGTTTCCGTGTTTTCATTTCCCAGGATTTGAGGTTTCTTTTCCCCCAAGAACAACACCAGCCTTTCTTTCCAGGAACCCCTGTGGAATTCCAGAGCAGCAGGAGCGACGTCAAGGTGCAGGTGTGACATCCCTGAGGCTTTGGAAGAGCGAGCAGAGCGTAAAATACACCCATTTTAGCATCATGGACCGAGGGGACGGGTGAATAGCAGCTTTGACACCACACAGAGGTCCTGAGGTTGGCAGGGCGAGGAAGAGGAGCGGCTGAACCTCCCAGGGCAGGGAAAACCACCTCTCCCTGCAGGAATGGGTTTTTTAGGAGCACAGGGGATGAACCTCTCCTGGTCCCGTCCAACCAGCTGTGGCTTCTCCAAAACAAACCCCTTTTCCTTTGTGTCACTTCCCCAGTGCAGGACAAACATCCCAGAGAACAGGGACAGGAGCTCCCAAGGCACATAATTCCTTGCAGGAAAGGGAAATGAAACCACAGAGGAAAAGAAACCACCTCCCCTTGGAAAGAGATTCCCAAAGAGCAGGGGAGGTTGGACATGGAAGGCTTGCAGCCCTCCCCATCCCTCTCTGCGTTTTAGGATCAAACCCCTCGGCTGATCAATAATCCTTCCCTTTGGAAAGCAGGGAGGCGACGGATTCTTCATCCCACAGTGTTTGGTCGGGAAGGTGCAGCAGGAAGGCTGGTCCCTTGGGATGGCGGGGCTCAGGAGTTCTGGGGAGGGGAACAGTTCTCCCTCTGCTGGAGCCTCATCCTCTGGATGTGTTCGTAGCATGACTGGGCAAGGAACGGAGCAGCACGTTAAGGAGGGATCCGGGAGCTTGGGGCCAAAATCTGGGAATTTAGGGGCAAGGTTTGCCATCTTGGGGTCAAAATCTGGTAATCTGGGGCCAAAATCTGGGAACTTGGGGCCAAATGTTACCATCTTGGGGCCAAAATCTGGGAATTTAGGGGCAGGGTTTGCCATCTTGGGGCCAAAATCTGGGAACCCGGGTCCAAAATTTGCCAACTTGGGGCCAAAATCTGGGAATCTGGGGGAAAACATTGCCAACTTGGGACCAAAATCTGGGAACCTGGGCCCAAAACCTGGGATCTTGGGGCCAAAATCTGGAAATTCGGGGCCAAGATGATTTACCAATTTGGGGCCAAAATCTGGGAATCTGGGGGAAAACATTGCCAACTTGGGACCAAAATCTGGGAACCTGGGCCCAAAACCTGGGATCTTGGGGCCAAAATCTGGAAATTCGGGGCCAAGATGATTTACCAATTTAGGGCCAAAATCTGGGAATTTGGGGCCAAACTCTGGGAACTTGCGGGCAAAGATGATTTACCAATTTGGGGCCAAAATCTGGGAACCTGGAGCCAAAACCTGGGAATTTGGGGCCAAAACCTAGGAATTTAGAGGCAAGATTTGCCATCTTGGGGCCAAAATCTGGGAACCTGGGGCCAAAATCTGGGAATTTGGGGCCAAATGTTGCCATCTCAGGGCCAAGATTTGCTATCTTGGGGCCAAGATTTGGGAACTTGGGGCCAAGATGATTTGCCAATTTGGGGCCAAAATCTGGGAATTTGGGGCCAAAATTTGACAACATGGGGCCAAATGTTGCCATCTTGGTGCCAAAATCTGGGAACTCGGGGCCAAAATTATTTACCAATTTAGGGCCAAAATCTGGGAAAACCAGGGGCTAAGATGATTTGCCAATTTGGGACAAAAATCTGTGAATTTGGGGCCAAAATTTGCCAACTTGGGTCCAAAATCTGGGAATTTGGGGCCAAATTTTGCCAACTTGAGGCCAAGATAATTTGCCAATCTGGGGCCAAAATCTGGGAACCTGGGGCCAAAATCTGGGAACTTGGGGCCAAA